>LZPO01097237.1:23436-39871 GCA_001675575.1 Neotoma lepida | reverse complement strand
TGGGAGACTTCTGCCCCTGAGAAGGAGGTGGGCAATGGGCATGGTCTCTGGGAGCCTGAGTATGCTGTCTTCCATATGTATGAGCATCCACACAGCGGCACACCAGCTGCTGGACACAGTCTCAGTGTGGAGATGATATGACAATGGCCATATCTGAGTCAGGCCAAGGGTCTGGCACTTGGGTGTGTCAGAGCCATAGAGAGTGAGGAANGCCATATAGGAACAGCAAAAGGAGGAGNCTGAAACCTGTATCCCTGTGTTTTTACAGGAGANCCAGAGATCAATTACTTCAAATGTGGGGAGTAGACATATTAATGGGTACACCCTAGGAGANGAGTCTGAATTTCTGTCTTGCTCCTCACCTNGGGATATTGTCTGATCTTTGCTTTAATTATTCTTGTCTCTAAANTGACCATAATGTTACTGACCTCCTAGGTGGTAACATACACACATAGGGACACCAAGGGACTCAGGAGTGACAACTGTCATTACTGTGCATTTGGAGAGGCTGTGAAGCCTGTGTTTTCTCTCTTAGGTTTTCCATAAGGCNAGCCTGGATGTGAATGAAGCTGGCACGGATGCTGCAGCATCCACTGGTGTCGGGACCATGTTTTTCTCTGCCAAGCACAAGAAACGTGTCCTTGTATTCAACCAGCCATTCTTTGCAGTGATCTATTCCACCAGTACCCAGAATATCCTCTTCATGGGGAAGGTGATTAACCCCACAGCATAGCTGTCCCAGGACTAGCTGGTCTGTTACCAGCACGAGGATGTGGCTCGGGTGGGCTGGGTATGAATAGCTNTGCGACCATGACTGAAGGCAGGGAAGGGTCCCTGACTCCAGAGAGGAGTCAATGGGACAGGAAGGGGTAGGGTAAGACAGGCTGGAAAGTGAGGGAGGCCCTCCTAGGGGGGATAACACCAAATGACATTAAACCAAATGACAGCTCTGAGACCCTGGTGTGTGTGTGTGTGGTGCCTCACATTTAGCACACTTACAGACATGTCCTTTACTGGTTCCTCCAGGCATTACCCTGTTAGCAAACCTGGTCCCACACATAGAGAATGAGGTGCTCAAGTCCTNTATTGCTGCCCAGGTATGTAGAGAACAGAAGTCAGTTGGCTGACTGGAGTTANTGTTTTGTTTTTTTCCCTGAAGAGGGACTGAGAATGCTTTGGTAAGAAGACTCAACGGAAGCAGTGTGAATCACTGGTACACTGGCCTGTTGTCTCTGTTACCTTTGCCCCATGGTAACCATGCCTACCAGAAGCAGCTTGAGGAAGAATGGATTTATGCTGGCNTGCTGTTTCAGAGGGCTTCTGTCCATGATGGCAGGAAAGGCCTGGCCGCAATCTCATTTCACGGTGGTGAGGGAGAGGGTTAGATGGAGGAGGTTGTTCATATCATGGTGGGTCAGAAAGCAGACAGTGAGGTCAGAACCAAGGGTTGGATCCAATTTTCAAAAGCCCANCCTCAGAGACCCACTTCAACAGACAAACCCCAACTATTAGACATTCCACAGCCTCCTAAAACAGTGCCACCAGCTGGGAAATGTGTTCAAAAACCTAGCCTGTGGGGATGTTTCAGATTCTTGCCATAATATCTAGTGAGGAAGGCTCAGGGGNACATGCTGNCTGTGGCTTGAGATATGACTAGTGCCACTCGCAGCATAGACAGCTGTGACCAGCAGCCTGCTGCAGGAACATGAGACTGGANCCAGGAGCAACACAGTTAATATATTGGCCGTGATGCCGATATGGTCTGGGACTTGAAGAGAGTGCCCTCCCTTCTTGGGGCTCAATTTCTCCACCTGAGTAATATGTNATAGCCCTCTGCTCTTGATCTGGCTCAGATCATTTCAGAAGCAGAGTGAATTCTCCAGAGAGGGATGCTTCTAGAATCTGGGGGAACAAAACCCTCCCCATGGAGGAGGAGGGCTGGTGGGAACNGGTTCTATTTNCAGCAAACCTCTGGTTTCCAGCAGATGCCACACCCTGGGGGCTTACAGGGGCTAGTGTGACCAGCACCAGGCTGAGATTCAACANGGCCTCTCTGACATCAACATGGNGTTCCAGGACACTGGGAGCAGAGAACAGGGCAGCCAAGAGGGACCCTTACCGACACTTTTCTTGATCCAGGTCACTCTTTGCTTATGTNCAGGGCAAGAANTCCCATAATGCTTTGCCATCAGCTGCTCACACTTTATCTATGAGCTAGACAGCTCATTTTACCCCCACTTAGTGCACATTCAGTGTCAAAAATGGTAANTCCTGGTTTTNCTTCTCTGGACCTCAGTACCCTCACCTATGAGATGGGACAAGTACAGCTTCCTCTGCCTCCTGGAATCACACTTCCCATATGTGGGAAACCTTAAAATGGGGCATTGCATACACCAGCCCTGTTACTCTTTCTGTGAGCCCCACATCCCAGATACCCAGCGCTGCTCTGGGCTTCAGTCCCCATCCACCCAGGCCAACTCCCCTTATGCATCCCAGGTCATTCTCTTTTGGATGTACTTGCTATTCATACATGGACACAGAATCCCAATAGGGGGGTGGTTCTAAACTTGGGGACATTTTTCTTGGCCCTTTTCTTCCTGTTATCAATTCTTTTCCCAACTGAACTTCCAGAAGGTTCTAGATCAGCACTCAGCTCCACACCCCTCCCTTTTCTCTCTGTAGGTCAAACTAAGGCAGAACTTCTCTTCTCAGTTTGCTTGGGGTGGAAAATTAGGGCTGGTACTCTGTGGTCAACTCAAGGAATTTTCCAGACTTCNAGATTGGGAGGCCACCTACCACACTCATTCTGAGGGACTTCATGGTGTCCAGAGCACCTAAAGATGGTTCTAAAAATTCAGTCCATGGATGGAGAACAAGACCCAGGGTCCCTGACCCTTGTCTGTGGCATACAAGAAGCACCATATCCCAAAGACAGAGCGGTCACTGATGACCCAGAAGAGCCCCCTCCATCTGGCACCCATTCAAAAATCAGAATACATAAGGGACAATATGACATGGTAATGGCCCTAGCAAAGTCACAAGCCAGGAACAGGCTTGTTGCCAGGAAGCCAAGACAGAGAGCACCCTCAGCTCACAACAGAAAGTGNTGCCAAGTGAAATGGTAAGGGCAGGACCCAGGAGGCTGTCCTCCACTCAGAACTCTAAACCACAGCTTTGAATAGGACCCAAGAAAGCCCCAGGACAACACTGACAGAAGAGGGTCCCATAGGGGGCCATTGCTGAGAGGGAGAGTTCTGGGGCTCAATACCCCTCTGCCAGCTTATATTCACAAGCACATGTAAGTGCATAGAACTCTAGAGGCCATGTAGATCACAGAAAACTGCATGGCTGAGCTTAGGACAAGTTGGATNCTGGTTTTCAACATCCCTATAAGAGGTGAAGTTAGGCCCAGGCTGGCTTATGCCCCTGTCAACCCTACAGACACAGGTGGGTGAGTGAATAGAAGAAGGCAAGCAGTAGGCAGTCTAGGTTTACTTATGGCAGCCACCCTGACCGAGTGCTGTGTGAGTGTGTGAGACCCTGGTGTGATGGAGGGGAGAACCTGAAAGTGCCTCACCCTCAAGTCAAGGAGACTGATGCCTCCTTATGCTGATGGTGTGCTCATTGCTTTCTCACTCTAAAACAATCAGTGGCTCCCTACTGAATACAAGTTCAAGCCCTCTATCAATAGTCAAGGCCTCTCTGATCTGACGCTAGCTGCTCCTCCTGGACTGTGGGTCCTGTGCTTTTAACCACAGGTCTTTTTCATTGCCCACTTCTACTACGGCTTCTCATCTCCAGGCCTCTCTCCTGCAGGCACTTATCTGAGAACCCGTACATTGACAAGGTTGTTCATAAGTCTCCTCAAGCCAGACTGTTATCCTGTCATCATTCATGGCTAGCCTGGGCATCACTTTGTCCCCATCTTATCCTAGTGCNTATCAGATGGGACATCTGAGAGACAGGGCCTTGTTATCCTCAAATTTCCAAAGCTCCCCTAACCTTAGGTAATCTATATAGCATAGGCCCAGCCAGAAAAATGAATGAATGAATGGATGAATGAAAAGGTAATGGATGGAAGTTTACTGAGTTATGTTTGCATCATCTTTGGCCTAGGATGAAACAAATATTGAGTTCAGTTGTTCAGGTCTAAAAATACTCTTTTCTTTGGAGCATTGAGAAAAAAAAGTGAAGTAAATCCTTAAAGACTTCATGCAAGATATTCTAGCTAGTGACTGTACCTTGTTACACTCTAGAGGCAGAAAGCCTGAGCTCTGGCCATGGTGATGTATACTTAGAACCCCAGCACTAGGAAAGCAGGAACAAGGGGATCACCGGGACTTGCCAATCAGCCAGCCTAGCTTACTTGGTAAGCTCCTAGCCAAGAGACCCTGCTCAAAAGAGTAGAGTAGATGGTTCCTGAACCATGTCCTCTGCTACACACACACACACACACACACACACACACACACACACACACACATACACACATGGGTGAAGGGAGGAGCCATGTTGGATTAGAGAACCACCATGGTCCAATATGACCTTGTTTTAACTAATTTCATCTTCAGCTAGGACCCTATTAGTAAATGAGGTGACTGATGCCCTTGGGGTTGATACATCAAAATTTGACCTAGAAGAGGGAATCATTCAGTCTAGATATCATGGAGAGGGACAGGGAAGCATTCNGAAGGCATGAGGGGCTTGCTGGGCTGATATCTATCAAGATAATTTTCTCTTTCACACCCATGCCACATTCGGATCTACCAGCTCTACTTTGTGCAAGCAACTACAAGCCTCTGGCATGGGGACCTTGGAAATGTCACAAGGCCCGANCCAGCACTCTGCACCATGTTGGGAAGTAATCCCTGGTTTCAAGAGAGATAAAGACATCCCACAAGGCCTCCAAAAGTCCTGGGTGCGCCTCTGTTCTGAGCCAAGCACTTTCCTTTAAGACAACCACTCAAACAATGAGGTCCTAATCTGATGCCTAATCTAGAACATTTCCTTCTGCCTGCTGGGCCTCAGTTGGGTTCTTAGGATATAAAAGATGGACACAATGACCTCTGTGTNTCTGCCACTGCTACACTTTCTCTTTGTAGCTGTTATTAGACTTCTGAGTTTGTTATCTGGCAAGCGCACAGGCCTCAGGGAAGTGGTTCAAAGCCCTTCCCCCCGCCGAAACTGGCTGCAGAAAATGAATGAGGTCGAGCCTGGACAAGGGGTGGTGTTCTGCTGTGTCCTGTTCCCTGCCTCTGCAATGTCAGTCTACAGTAGCCTGGCACTCTTACCTCCAGAGGCCCCTCCAAGCTAGGCAATGGTGACAGAAGTGGATTTGGAAAGCAGTGACAGGCAACCTAATGAGAACCTGCACCCTGGGCCACATTGCCTGGTGTCTGGAAGCCTTCCAGGACAAGGCAATGCAGCCTACAGCTGTGACTTGGACCAGCAGGTTGTTCTTCAGTTACAGGGTTCCAAGAGGACCAAGGGATCAGAAGACAGAAGACAGNGAAGATAAGGTAGTTTGGGATCAAGANGTCTTGCACAAACTCTGTCCTATGCCAAGCAAACTTCTTAAGAAGTACAGCATCTTATATATTATTTCCAGGGAAGAAATGGGACAGAGCCAGCAGAAACTATCATGGGATGGTACTAAATCAGAGGGGAGCTAGTCAAACAATGTTGCAAAAAGGGAACAGGATATCTCAAGAACATTAAGATTCAGCACGCAGCAGCCTTGAGACTGATAACTCCATTCTCCTCAGGAGAAAAAATCAAGTCCCTGGAACAAAAATAACTCTTTTGTGGCCTCAGCCCCAGACTGGTCTTGACAAGTCCACACTTGAGCAAGAACACAGAACTAGATTCCTTTTGTCCTTTCATCAGGGCCTCTGAGCATCTTTATCTTGGCTATATACTTGAAACTTTAAGGACTGTGGTCCCTGTATTTAAGGTGTGGGGGAGATCTCACCCTCAGGAATAGGCAGTAGATGGGAAAGTGTAGGCTCTTGGTTAGTAGGAATGCTTCTCTGGAGTCTTTCTGACCTGTGACAGGTGGATCCAAGTCATGACTCCCTGATGCTGACAAGAATTTTTGAAGTTCTCAAAGGAGATTTAAAAAAAAAAGTAGTTATATGAACATTGCCATTATTTGCAATCTGCACTGAAATTCTCTTTGCGGAAAAGACAGTAGACCCACACATTTGAGTCATAGCAAAAGCCTGGGGATCCCAACATGTTTCTGAGTTAAAAGCATTAACAGTCTTTCCCTGGTCCAGAGCACTGGATATATACTGATCAGACAGAGGTGCTTTCAGCACAGTAAGAAACACTTTTAAGTCTACATTTAGGAAACAACCAAAGGAAATTTAAGTTTGATTAATGTTAAAACTCTGAACTTTTGAAATCTTAATATAACAGTAGCATTTCCTTAAATCTTTCTCCCTAACTTAACTTTATCTTCTTTATCTTCTGCTCTGCCAGCATCTTGCCAGGTCCAAGTGGTATTGGATGGTCCCACAGAACATGGACAGTGAAGTGAAACGGCCAGCTATCCCAGGACTTGGCCAGCNTCCCAGCTTCCTCAGGTCCCCCAAAGATGCTGACACCCCTAAGTCAGCAGGAAGCAGTCTTGAAAACACAGTGCGCTCATTCCCGCCTTATCTGCCACCCTTTCCTATTTACTCACCCTTTTATGATAAACAAAAAGGTGGAATGTTAGCATTTAGGCATTTATACTGGCCTGCTATCAGGGTTCTGACAGAATATGTCATCAGTCACAGCATCTATGTAGAGCTCTCCCTGTGCGCATGCGCTACATCCCCTTATAAATGGCAAACCCCTCCTGCCTCTCTGGCTCTCTGTCTCCCTTTCTCCCTCCTCTGCTCTCACCCCCAGAAGCCAGTCTCTGCACCCCCCTTTTCCCCCCAATAAACCTCCCACGTGAGTTCTGTTGTATGGTGTTAGTTTCCTCCTGCCACCTTTAAACTACAACAAGAGGTGTCCCTTTCCATGTGACAGGGGCCCATTAGGGTGTAGGAGCATCATGGAACACCAATGTGGCTTTTGTAGTAATCCAGAAGAGACAAAGCAGGCAGCTCTGGGGTGACACTTACCCAGTAGAGGAAGAGAGACAAGTGGTTAGAGCAGACAGAGGAGAAAATAGCTGAAGTGGTGGTTGAATGAGGGTTTGGGAAAAGGGAGGGTTCCAATAGAAGGAGAGGGATAAGTGTCTTAGTAAAAAGATGCCCATGGCTTCAAAAGCCAGAGAAATAGAGAGATGTATGATGAGTGCCCAGGAAGTGTAGCAGGCTACAGGAGCCAGAGAGAATACTTACTGAGAGGGGAGGAGAGGTGAAGGGAAGAAGCAGCTGAGGAGGTGGAATCTAAAATTTGAACTCACGTATGGTGGGTGGAAGAAGCCAGTAGAAACAAGTGATCCATACATATCTTAGGAGAGTTGAGTCAGCAGCTCCATTCGGTTAGGAGAGGCTCAGCTCCTTGGAAGGAGCACCAGACAATGAAATATAAACATGGCCATTCCAATGTTGAGATGAAGGTTTTTATTATAGCTATGAGGGAGAGTATGGCCAGAGGCATCAAAGAGACAGGAGTAGGGAGAGAAAGTAGTAGACTGAACATAATCGGTGAGACCAGGCCATGAGGGTGGAGGTGGGGGGAGCAAGAGAGGAAGAGAGAGAAAAGAGGAGAAAGGGCAACCAGCATGTACTTTGGCATGCTAATAGACACCACAGTTACACAGTTAGCTATTTTCCCTGAGTTTCTTTTGCACCTGACACTGAGAAAGCCTTGGATTGGTCCAACTATCAACAGATCCCTCCTCAGTTTTCAAAGCCAGATNAGTTACTTATACCTGTCTAAGAGACTCTTATTTTTCCTAAACCAACGGTTGTCTCCTAGAATAATCAAAAGGCTCGTCAATGTAAGCATTCCAGTCATAATACTGAGTGAATGCTGAAGGATGATAAAGGGGTTGAATTTTGTACAGTAAATCTTTGGTCAGTTCAGAAAGGGAAACTGTACAATTAGAGAGGGAGCAATTGACACAGGTAATTTAGAAGTGTCCTCCATTCTCTTGAATAGAGGGCCTCCAAGTGACATATAGGAAAGGTTAGCATAACCAGTGAGACCAAATATAAAAGGGTGTCCATGTTATATTTGTTTATCTTTTCCAAAGTTCTGTAGATGATCTCCCTGTCCAGGTCTGTAGCTAACATCCAAAGGTCTAGTTGAGTNTTTTTTCCTCAGGNGACATTATAATAGGACGTGGCCAATGAGAAGAATCCCAGGAAATTATCCTTATCCAACCCCAATAGGTACCTCTGGGACAAATGGACCAGCACCTCAGGCCACCCGTTCAGAGGCACAGAGTTCTTTAGAACTGTGGACTGTGCCAACCAAGGGGAACTTCCATTCTGAAACCAGGGCACTGCATTTTCACTGTATACTGGGAAATGGCTGTGCAATGGGGAAGCCTCTGGGTGATTAGACACTGGAAAATTCAAGTGATGAATGAATTGATGATATTTGAAAAGCTGTACATCCTACCACTTTCTAGGCGACAGAGNCATAAGCCTTATGANTCACTCAGATGAGACAGACACATTTGTATTGACCCACCAATGAGAAACAAATAGGAATAGTAAGTGGTGCCCAAATAAAGAGAGCAGTTCAGGGCCCCACATGAGAAGCACTAAGATCAGNTACGCCAGTCTAATATTTTTAACTATCATGTAATATTTTAGTAGTCAGATATTTTAAAATAAATCTTAGTTTAATATCCATTTTAATCAGTTATTTTGTAATTGATAATCTTAGACCTTAGAAACTTTAATATTATACATATTAATCTTTAAGTCTTATCCATTATANACCTTAAATAACTTACTCAGACCTTTTTCACTTATAAGCCTTTAGTTTTTTATTCTATATATGTCCATATATATTCATCTCAACAAATCCATCTCAATCTTGATGTAAATCCTTATTTATTAAAATAATTTATATTTATATTATAAAATTTTATCTAATATCTTTAATATTTTAATACCATGTCTTTTATCTTTATAACATTTTATTTTTTTAACTTTTATTAATTCGTGTGGATTTCATATCATGCATTCCAGTCCCACTTATCTCCACATCTGACCTCTGCCCTTGCAACCCCTCCAACCAAATCAAAACCAAATTTAAAAGAAAAAACCCAAATCCAAACAAAATAAAGAAATAAAACATACAAACAAAAAAAACAAGAATCTTGTTGTGGAAGCTGTAGTGTGGCCCTTTGAGTCANACAGTTTACCCTGATTGCCAGGAATCAGGTCTGGCTTGAGGCCTCTAGTTTCCTGTACACCACTGATAATGGGCTCTCACTGGGGCTCCTCTTGGGTTTCATGTTGTTGTCCTGTGTGATGGAGATCCTGCTGTTTTGGATCTGTAGGTTCATCCCCTTCACATGCTCCAACAGTTCATAGATGAAGTGGTATTGGGGTAGAACGATTCATAGCCCTGGTTCTGGGCCTGGGTGGTAGCTGGGTGGGTCAGCTTGCTAGCATGCCATCATCATCCCTATCCGGACGAACTCTCCAGCACTGCCTAGGCTAGTCACCCATTGAAGCCTACAGTAAGGTGCAGGGCCAGTTCTCCTGCTCTAGGTCTTCAGGTCCAGTTTCCCCTCACTCATATCATCAGGGCCATGTATACTGTTTTGCCCAGGCAAGGCATAGGATCCTCTTTCCCAGTGCTGTAGGGGGAATATGGGGGTGCCCATGGGTGACGGGTGGGGTGGGCAGCAGTCAGCTCTCCTGCTCTCACGCCCTCAGGGCTGGCTCATTTCAACCCCTGACAACAGGTTCAGCTCCAGTATGCTATCTAGGTGGGGTGCAGGGCCCACTCTTCCTGTGTGCTGCAACTGGTGTGGTTCAGGGTTAGTTCTCTCATTCTTGTGACCCTGGGACCATCTCTCTCGCCTGCTGCAGGTAGCAAGTGGCAGGCAGAAGGCGAAGGACATGTTTCCCTCACCCATGCCACCACATGGCAAATGAGGGGGCAGGGTCAGCTTTCCTGCTCTCATACCCTCAGGGCTGGCTCATTTGCATCCATGACAACAGGGTCAGTGTGTTGCCCAGGTGAGGTGGACCACTGTAGTGAGGGGTGGTGCCATCTTTTCTGAGTGGGGGGGCTATCTCTCCCCTGAGGGTTTGGGCCAGCTTGCCCTCGGCAGTATCCAGTGAGGGTCAGGACCAGGTATCCCAGGGTCAGTGAAGCATGGGGCTGGCTCAGCNCAGCATGGTTCCAATGACCCCCCTGTCCTAACAAAGTCCATGGACATCATCCCAGACACCAGTTGCTGCAGGATCATAGACCTAGACATGNTCCTTGGCAGCAGCTTGGGGCCTGACATCACCATGACCCTGGTGGCAGCACAGGTCACTTATATCAATATGGCCCCCATAGCAGCATGGCCCTAGGGCACCAACATAGTGTCAGGTGGCTGACCAGACCTTGAGCATCTGCACAGCCATTGGTGGTAACAGGAATCATGCTGCTGCTGCTGCAGGGCCACAGAAATCCAGACACGGATCTAGGAAGCAGTCCCTGCCCTGATGTCTCCATAGCTCCAAGTGGCAGCACCAGCCACTTGGATCAGTATGGCCCTGGCAGCAGCATGGTCCTCAGACACTGACATGGTCTGAGGTAGCTGACTAGACTTCGGTCATCCACATGACCCTCAGTGGTAACAAGAGCCTCAGATATCAACACAGGCCCTCTCTGTTCCCCTAGGCCTCCAGACCAAGATGTGGTCCTTGGTCATAGTCCAGGCCCNGACATAACCCTGGATTCAGTTGGCCAGCTGTCCATTCATATCAGCCTGTTCCTCACCATCCTCACCTCTCCAGATCCACCTCTCTTCCCAGCCCATGAACCATTCTGCCTCTCTGTCTCTTCCATCTCCCCACCCTGTACTCTTACAAAAATTTTCTCCAACCGCCTGGCCCCAGGGCTCTTGGTTGGGTCATAGGTGACACTTGGTTGAGTCCTGCCTGTCCAGCCATAAGGGATGGTGTAGAGCTGTTGCCTTTCCTCTCTCCCACACACAGGCCTAGAGACCTCCGGCAGCACTTGGTGTAATGGTACCGACTTGGTATGATGGTACCTGGTTGATTTGTGACACCCCAGACCAAAAAGTCTTAGAGGGCGACATCTGTGTCCTCTGCTGAGTCAGGCCTGGAAAAGGCCAGAAGGCCCATGTTTTTATTTTTAAATAACATGTAAAAAAATTTTATCCAGCCGGGCGGTGGTGGCGCACGCCTTTAATCCCAGGACTAGGGAGGCAGAGGCAAGCGGTTCTCTGTGAGTTCCAGGCCAGCCTGGGCTACCGAGTGAGTTCCAGGAAAGGGGCAAAGCTACACAGAGAAACCCTGTCTCAAAAAAAAGAACCAAAAAAAATTTTATCCTTATCACACTTTTATTTTTTAATATCATGGGATTTTTATAGTCACATAGATAAATCTTCTTTTTTATTTTTTATATAAAATTGACTGGGAAGGACTGTTTGGAGCAATTATCACTTCAGGCAAAGGCAGGCTATTGAGGGACCATGGTGCCTAGGAGCTGGAGCACTCTGTTGCTGTCTGAGCTGGGACTCTGAAGTCTGTGCAGTCACTGCAGTGAATTTAGACTGTGCTCCACACTCCCTACCCCACCCCCACACCTTTGCTGTAAAATGCTCTGCTGTAGCTGGGGAGAGGGATCTAGGGAAAAAAAAGCAGGATTTTTTGTTCAAAATGCTTTATCAGGGAGTCCAAGCTCCTTGGGTTTCTGCAAATGAAGAATGGAAGTCTTTAATGTGAGATCTACTAATCCTGTCTATGATAAAAGAGGAGGGGGATCGACTCAGCTACAAGTGTTAGAGCTACTTTTAGGTGACTTTAAAACAGTATCATCAAAAACAAAATACAAAAACAACCAAAACAAACAAACAAACAAACAAACAAACAAACACACCTCATTCTTAGGCACCATGAAGCCAAAGTAATTTAAGAATTGGTGTGACATTTTTGTCCTTAGAACCTTTTATCTAGATTTTTTGACTTTTCATTCTTATCTTTTGTCCCCCCAGTCCATTTTGGAGTAGATTTATGACCAGATTTTCCAGGGTGGTTAATTCCAATTGAATCACCTTTACACTGTGCATCTAAGCAAACTCTAATCAAATTTTACAACACAAATCCGTCAATATGAAACTCACGTGGACCTCGTGGGCAACAGTTTGTCTTTAAACTTTGACCTACATGTTCCCATGTCTTCAAACTTATAAAACCTTATTTCAGGGAACCAAGGGCAGGCTCTTTTAAATGAAAGTAAAGGATTTTTATAAGCACATTAGCACATTAGGAACTAGAATGCAGAAGCAAACAAAGCATTCAAAGGAAAAAATATGCCTGTCTTAGTGAGGGTTTCTATTGCTGTGAAGAGATACCATGACCACAGCAACTCTTATAAAGGAAAACATTTAATCTGGATGGTTTACAGTTTCAGAGGTTCAGTCCATTATCATCATGGTGAGACACAGAAGCATGCAGGCAGATATGGTGCTGGAGAAGGAGCTTAGAGTTCTACATCTTGATCTGCAGGCAACAGGAATTGAACACTTGACATAGCTTGAGCATAGGAGACCTCAAAGCCCACCCTCACAGTGACATACTGCCTCCAACAAGACTACACCTACTCAAACAAGGCCACACCTACTCCAACAAGGCCACACCTACTGNAACAAGACCACACCTACTCTAACAAGATCACACCTCTTAATAGTGCCACTCCCTTTGGGGGCCATTTTCTTTCAAACCACTACAAGGCCCTTAAGAAGTTGGCTATCCCATGTTTGACTCCTGATGTTTCCACTTCTGTCTTCAGGAGATCTCTTTGGCCTGACTCTTTTTACATTTATCTATGTGTTATGGACATACTTACTCTTTTTCTTAATTTCAGGTGTCCCTGTTCCGTGACTACTTGACCTGGACCAGCAGGTCATTCTTTTGTGACTGGGTCCTGAGAGAGAGGAACAGGAGATCAGAAGATAAAGAGAACAGAAAATAGGGAAGATAAAGTTTGGGATCTGGAGGTCATTCTGTCTACTTCATATGCCAAGCAAGCTTCTGATGAAGTACAGTATCTTATTTACTATTTCCAGGGAAGAAATGAGACAGAGCCCGCAGAAACTATCGTACGATGGGACTAAGTCAGAGGGGAGCTAGTCAAACAATGTTGCACAAAGAGAACAGGATATCTCAAGAACATTACAGACAGCACACAGCAGCCTTGGAACTGATAACTCCAGTCTCTTCAGGGGAAAAAGTCAAGTCCCTGGAACAGAAACTTTAACTCTTTTGAGGCCCCGGACTTAGGCCCAGACTGTCCTTGCCAAGTCCACTTCTGAACAAAGAAAGAGAACTGGGTCCCTTTTGTCCTTTTATCAGGACCTCCTGGAAAGCCTTAGATCAGCCCTTCTCTCAATAGAGCGGGGTTGAGATGGGTGGGGTCAGAGCCTCTGTGGTCAGTGACAACTGCAGGCTGCTATTCCGTCTGTCCTCTGTCCTCTCCTAAGACAGGTAGACTGCCACCGTGACCCTCAACCAAGTTACAGAGTGAGTATATCTGCTGTTATGGGACCTGGGGGGTTGGAGGATGTGGGCAGATGGGACACAGACACTAGGCTTGCCTGTCCAAGCTGCAGCCAAGGGCGNCTATGAATGAGGCTCAATACAAAATCCTAAACTTACTTAAAACATTATGAGACAATTTTTGGTGATTTTTTTCTTGTAACACCATTGCATGTTGGTCTGCAAGTCTGTCTTGAGTCATTGGCTGCTTCATCTGACTTTTCTAGAGCACTGAGTACACTTCTCTGCAGCCCCATGGCCCTAGCCTCCTTCTTATCCTCTTGGAGGATAAGTGGGGACATCCTTTGAAGATGTCAGCTTACTCATTGTCTCTCTCACTTTGACTCCTGGCTTTTCTCTCTGTGAGAACACTTTCCTATTCTTCTGTTCAGAACTGCTGCCACGATGAGGCTCTTCATTCTGTGCCTGCTGCTCTTCAACCTTGGGGTGGCTTCCTGCCACCACTCCCGCTCCCAGGAGGAGAAGGGCAAGGAGTCCTCTGTGGGTGCTGTGGTAACTCCCAGAAGCAAGGACTTTGTCTTCAGCCTCTACATGGTCTTGGCTTCTGAAGCCCCTGGTCAGAATGTCCTCTTTTCCCCCATGAGTGTGGTTATGAGCTTGACCATGCTCTCTCTGGGGACTGGTTCTCGCACTAAGACCCAGATCCTGGAGGGCCTGGGCCTCAGCTTCATGCCAGGCCAAGAGGACAAGTTCCACAAGATATGCCAACAGCTGCTGAAGAGGTTCAGCGAGCTTACAAATGGCCTCCAGCTGAGCCTGGGCAGTGCCCTTTTCACAGACCCAGCAGTTCATATTCAGGACAGCTTCCTGAGTGCTATGAAGACACTGTACATGGCAGACACTTTCTCTACCAACTTTGGGAACCCTGAAACAGCTAAGAAGCAGATCAATGACTATGTGGCCAAGCAAACCAAGGGCAATATTATAGACTTGATCAAGGATCTCGATGACACCCATGTCATGGTGTTGATAAATTTCATCTTCTTCAAAGGTAAGCCTTAGGCTCAAACTTGAACTTCCTTTCTTTTCTGCTTTTATCACATGATAGCATTCCCTCCCCCACAGAAGAACAACTCATCTAGGTGCCAGCTGGACCGAAGGAAAGCAGCCACATGTAAGACAGAACCTTCTTGCAAGACTCAGTGATTCACCAGGCAGAAGCTGGCCCTTATCATAGTCATTATGACAAAACAACACTGATACCAAACCCACTAGAACCAGGAATATGGACCTGATCAGAGTTAAAAGGGCAGGGAACAGGAGTTGAGGCCTTAGGAAGGCAAGTGTCTTAGCCACTTTTCTATTGCCATGATGAGACACCATGACCAAGGCAGCTTATAAAAGAAAGCACTTAAGTGAGGCTTGCATACACTTTCAGGGGGTGCCATGGTAGCAGGCAGGCAGGCATGATGCTGGAGCAGTAGCTGAGAGCTTACATGTCATCCACAAGCATGATGTAGAAAGAGAGAAAACCTGGGCCTGGTGTGGGCTTTTGAAACCTCAAAGCCCACCCTCAATGTTGTACTTCCTCCAATAAAGCCACACCTCCTAATCCTTCCCCAAACAATGCCATCAGCAGAGAACCAAGCATTCAAACATATTAGCCTGTGGGGNCCATTCTCCTTCAAACCACCATGTCAAGAGTTTAGGAATACAGAACAGACATGCAAAATGTCCAGGCAGCCCCAGAATCATGAGGAGATTTGGCCTTTGAAGCCAATAGATGTGACTGCTCCTGCTGCTGAGGTCGATCTGTAGAGACACTCTTTGGGCTGTCTCCACTCTTCAGGCACAGCCAAGGGTCTCTCATTCTTACCCAATGCTTTCCCTCCTACCCCATCTTCACCTTTAGCGAAGTGGGAGATGGCCTTCTGTGACAAAAACACCCACCAGGAAGATTTCTACGTGACCCCCAAGGAGACCATACAGGTGTCCATGATGAANCGTGAGGATGAGTACTACTATATTCTGGACAAAAGTATTTCCTGCACGGTGGTGAGAGTCCCTTACCAAGGCAACGCCAGTGCTCTGTTTATTCTCCCCAGTGAAGGCAAGATGCAGCAGGTGGAGAATGTCCTGAGCAGGACACTATTGAGGAACTGGATTATGATAGCCACAAAGAGGTACATTAAGTCATTAAGTTACATTAAGGTACATCTAAGTCATTCTGGGGCCACATCCCTCTACCCATGCCTGGGGAGACACATGATCCAGGACCACACAGTGATGGTGGGAGAACTCCTCAGGCAGTGAGCTTTCTCCAAACCTAAAGACTTCCTGTGAAGTCATCAGCCCAGGACCTGGCCCGCTTAAGGGATAAACCTGGAAAACTGGGATTCTGGGGTGACACCAGAGTGGGTAGCCTAAGTCTAAGCACAAAGCAGGGAAAACTCCAGCAGAGGTGGAGTTCATAAAGTCTGTGAGGCCACAGAGAGAGGGTGCCGAGGACTTCTCAGCAAGCTCATGCTGTCTAAGAATGATCTTTATTCTCTCCAGACAGTTGAACCTTTACCTCCCCAAGTTCTCCATTGAGGGCACCTATCATCTGGAGAAAATCCTCCCCAAGCTGGGCATCAGTGATGTCTTCACTGCCCATGCTGACCTGTCTGGCATTACTGACCACCCCAATTTCAAGTTGTCTGAGGTGAGTCTAGACGGTCCTGAGCTCCTGCTTTCTGAAATTACCATGCCATCCGACCTATTCCATCCCATTCCATCTGCCCCCTCCC
>LZPO01097236.1:187311-197343 GCA_001675575.1 Neotoma lepida | reverse complement strand
TACAGATGGTTGTGAGCCACCATGTGGTTGCTGGGAATTGAACTCAGGACCTCTGGAAGAACAGTCAGTGCTCTTAACCTCTGAGCCACCTCTCCAGCCCCCGAAGAGAGGCTTCTTTGATGAGGGATGAGAGCTACACTTAGCTGTGGGTATAAAACTAGGTTTGAGAGTGTGATTAAGATTGTACTTGTCTAATAAAGTAGCAGTAGTATGTTCTCTTCTAAGAGCCATGATCTCACTAGTCCTGGATAATTGGCTAGGTTTCTAATACCAAGCATGATTTTCTCCTGTTAGCAGGTCTTAAGTCTAGTTAGATAGCTGCTGGTTACTGCCAACATATAAGTACCATTATTGCACATTTAGGAGTCTCTTACCATGCTGGTTATTGTTGTGGCACATAGCTATCACGTGGCTGGATAGGACTGTTGATTGCTTCCCTCTCTTGGAAGCTTTCCATAGTACTATGGAAGTTAAACCACAGGAAAGGAGGTGTTCAGGTTAGATCCAGCTTGAAACTTCCTAGTCTTGTGTCCTAAGTGTAAGGTGTCATCAGAAATAGTGACTTACTTCAACCATTGAGAGACAACCAAGGGTAACATCAAAGCCTATATTGTTTAGGAGTATCTTGAACCCCACTGACCAACAACTCAGAGGTTTCTCATGGCAGGTACTGGAGTTTTACTAGATAAGTCTATGGCTCTTTCTGTGAGCTTTGTTGGCCCAAGTGCTATAACTTCAATTAAGCTATATATGTATGTGTATATTTAGATAAGTCTAAATACNTCGATGTATATATGTATTATATATAATTTTAAATCTCAAATAATACAATTCCTTGAGGCTTTATTAAACTACCTTGATGTTATTTGTCCTTACTCCGTAACTCCCTCTGCTTCTGTATTGAAGTCCTTCCTCCTCATTTTTTTCCATGTCCCCTTTCATATCACCTGTATCCTGTTATTCTCCTCTCATCCCTTTATGATTTCCTGGTTACTCCATGTTGTGTACTCACATCTGAGGATTTGGAGGTAGGAACTGCAGATGAGAGAGAANATACAGCTTTTTTCTTTCTGGGTCTGGGTTACCTCACTCAATATAATATTTTCTAGTTTCATCCATTTACCTGCAAAGTTCATGATTTCATTTTTCTTTACAGTTGAATAGAATTCCATAGTGTATATGTACCACATTCCATTATCCATTCATCTGGTTGTTTCCATTTAGGTTGTTTCCAGTTAGGTTGTTTCCATTTCCTTGATACTGTGAATAGGGCATCAGTGAACATTGTTGAGCAAGTATCTGTGGAGTAGGATGTCAAGTCCTTTGGGCATATGGTGACAAGTGTTAATAGCTGGGCAATATAGTGGATTTATCTTTAGCTTTTTGAGGGTCATCTGTACCAATTATTTCCAGAGTGGCTGCCTCAGTTTGCATTTCTATTGATGAATGAGGGTTCCTTTTTCCTGAATCCTCACCAGCATTTGTTGTCAATTGTTTTGTTGTTCTCAACCATTCTGACTGCGCTGAGATGAAATCTTAAAAATTATTTTAACTTGCATTTCCCCAACTGCTAAAGATAATGAATATATTTTGAGGTATTTCTTAGCCATTTCCATTTCTTCTATTTGGAATTCTGTTCAGATCCNTATCTGTTTTTAATTAGGACATTTGTTTTCTAGACTTAGTTTTTCTTTGTTTTGTTTTTGTTGGGGTTTTTTGTTTGTTTGTTTGTTTGGAGTGTTTTGTTTTAGTTCTTTGCTTATTCTGAATATTAATAATCCTCAGTCAGATGTAGTGCTGACAAAAGTGGGTTTCTTTGCTTGTTTCCTTTGCTGTACAGAAGCTTTTTAGTTTTATAAGGTCCCACTTGTCAATTGTTGGCTTAAATTCCTGAGCAAATGGAATCCTATTCAGAAGTTCCTTTTCTACACCTGTGTCTTGTAGGGTAGCTGTCTGTATTTTCTTCTAGCAGTTCTAGCATTTTGCAAATTGAAGTCTTTTATCCACTTGGAATAATTTTTTGTGCAGGGTGATAGCTGTGGGTCTGATTACATTCTGCTGCACGTAGACACCTAGTTTTCCTAGCACCATTTGTTGAAGATGCTGTCTCCAGTGTATGTTTTTAGCATCTTTGTCAAATATCAGATGCCTGTAATTATGTGTGCTCATATGTGGGTCTTTGATTCCATTGGTTCACATGTCGGTTTTTGTGCTGGTTCCATGTTGTTTTTATTCCTATAGATCTATAATATATCTTGAAGTCTGGAATAGCAAGCCATCAAATATTGTTCTTTTTGTTCTGGTTTGCTTTGGGATCTATTATGGTTCCATATGAATTTTAGGATTTTCTTTCCTATTTGTGAAGAATGTTGTAAGTGTTTTTACTAGATTGTATTGAGTCTATAAATTGCTTTTGGTGGGATGGTCATTTTCACAATATTCTACCAGTCTGTGAGTATGGAATGTCTTTCCATTTTGTAGTGTTTTTGTCGATGGTTTTTTTGTTTTTGGTTTTTTTGTTTTTTTTTTTTGTTTGTTTTGTTTTTTTTGTGTGTGTGTGTGTGTTTTTGGTAGAGGTCTTTCACCTCTTTTGGTTAGTTTTGGGTTTGTTTGTTTTTTGGTTTTTTTTTGAAACAGGGTTTCTTGATTAGATTTATTTGGCAACATTTTATTGTCTTTGAATCTATTATAAATGAGATTGTGTCTGTGATCTTTTCTTAGCCTGATTGTTGGTGGGGTATAGAAAGGCTACTGATTTTGTAAGTTGGTTTTGTATTCTGCCACTTGGCTGAAATTGTTCATTTTTTCTAGAAATTTCCTGGTAGAATTTTGGGAATCTCTTATATATAATATCAACTCCTCTGCAAATACAGAAATTTGATTTCTTTTCTTCTTTGTATATCTTTAATTTCCTTCTCTTGCTTTATTGGTCCAGCTAGTACTTCAAATGCTATATTGAAAAGCAGGGGCTGAGGGGAGGATAATGGACAGACCTCTCTCATTCCTTTTCTTAATGTGATTGCTTCAAGATTTTCTCCATTTAGGGTAATGTTGGCTATGGGTTTGTCCTATATAGTCTTTCTTAGGTTGGAGTACATTCCCTCCAGTCTGCTCTCTGTGGCTTTTATCATCAAAGCATGTTGGGTGTGTCAAAGGTTTTTCTTNGTATATTAAGATGATCATGTGATTTTTGTCTTTAATCTATTTATATGATTTATTATATTTATTAACTCATCTTGCATTTATTTCCAGAATAAAGCAAATTTGATTGTGGTGGATGAATCTTGATATTTGCCTGTATTTGGTTTGCTAGTATTTTAGTGGGGATTTTTGAGTCTGTATTCATCAGGAAGTTGGTCTGTAATGTTTAAAGAGTATTGGTTGTCAATCATCTTTTGAAAGTCTGGTATAATTCTCTGTGGATCCATTTGGGCTGAGGGTTTTTGTTTTTGTTGGTTTTTCGAGATAGGGTTTCTCTGTGTAACAGGCCCACCTGTCCTGGAACTCACTTTGTAGACCAAGCTGCTCTCGAACTTACAGAGATCCTGCCTCTGCATAAAGGTGTGTGCCACCACTGCCTGGCCAATTCTGGTCATCTCTTGGTTGGTTGGGCTAAGGGTCTGTCAATCTTGTTTGTCTTCTCAGAGAACCAGTTCTTACTCGTTGATTCCTTGTATTGTTTTCTTTGTTGCTGTTTCATTAAATCTTGCTTTGATTTTCTTGAAAATTATTTCTTGTTATCTACTAGATTGTGGTTTGGTTTGTTCTTGTTTTTCCAAATACTTGAGTTGTACCATTAAGCCATTTATCTATGCTCTTTCTGATTTTTCAATGTAGAAACTTAGGGTTTTAGATTTCTCTCTTAGAGCTGCTTTTAATGTGTCGCAGAAGTTTTGTTATGTTTTCATTAAGTTCAGGAATTTTTTTAATTTCTTCTTTAGCCCATTCAGTGATGAATCGTTTAATCTCTATGCATTTATACACTTACTAGAGATTTGTTTGCTGTAGATTTTGTTTTACTTCAAAATGCTCAGATATGATAATGTGGAATTTATTTCAATTTTTCTGAATTTGTTTAAATTTGTTTTGTGTCTGTGCGTGTGGTCTGTTTCAGAGAAGCTTCTGTGGGCTGCTAAGTAGAATGTATCCATTGGTGTTTTAGTGGAATATTCTGTAGATATGTTAGGTCCCGTTTGATGTACAATAACATTTAATTCTGAAGTTCCTCTTGTTAGTTTTTTATTCAGATGTCACATCTAGTGGAGAAAGTGGGAGGAAATCTGGAATACTAGAAAATACTTACTAGGATTATTGGGTTGGTGTTAATCTGTTTCTTTAATCCCAGTAGTGTGCTTTCTGTGGTGCATGTATGTTTAGGATGTAATATGTTGGTTAGTTGTTCCCTTGATTACAGTGAAAGTGCCCTCTTTGTCTCTTCTGATTAGTTTTAGTCTGAAATCTGTTTTGTCAGATATTAGGATGGCAATANCTACTTGCTTCCTAACCCCATTTGCTTAGAATATTTTTTTCCATCCTTTCATTTTAGGGTGGTACCTATCTTTAGAGCTAAGCTTTTTGTAGACAACAGAATGAGAGATTTTGTTTCTTATTCCATTCACCTAGCCTATTGATTGGACATTTAATCAATCTGTTATTGATGACATTTAAGTTGTTTCTGAATTTCATTGTTAANATTAGTGGTATTTTAAAGAATAGCTTGTGAGTCATGGTAGCATCATCCCAGTACTCTAAATGCAGACACAGTACAATATGGAGTTTAAGGCTAGCCTGGACTAGCTATGGAGACCCTGTTTTTTCCCCAAGTTATATTTAGCATAACTGGGTAAATAGGAAAATGTTGCTGCATAATTCTCTTTGTCCTCTGCAAGATTGTACCCATTTGCACCATTATCTGCCTCACAGATATTTAGATTTCCTTATGTCTCATTTCCATTCTAATTTAGATTTCTCTTATTTATGAATGTCTTTTTCTTAACATAACATTCTTTCCAGGCTTCTAGTCTTGACTTTTAATAACTTAGATTATTATTTCATTTCGAAAATTTACTGTATTAATTATATACCTGCTGAGAATGTTAACTGAGTCTGCTTTTTGGCTATTACTGTGCTATAGCCATATGTAGGAATATGTACGTTATTAAATTATTTTTCTGGTAAAATTTCAAAGATGAGATTACTGAATTCTACATATGCCTTTTTGTTTTCAGTTTATATTTTTTTTAATGAAATTGCACTTGATTTTCATTTACTCTGCTTTTTGAATGGTAACATTGTCATCCCCCTGACCCAGAAAGTAATTTTTATTTCTTCAGAATAGATTGGTTATGGTTCAAGACTTATCAGTAAATAAAAATTACACGTGTATAAACATACCTCCAGAGAAACTTGGAAATAAACAACTGAAAATCATTTTCAAATTTACCCTGTATTCTATTTTTACTTTGTTTTGTTTTTAAGGGAGATTTTGGCACACAGAAGGAAGCTGCTTGGGCCATAAGTAACTTAACAATTAGTGGGAGGAAAGACCAAGTAAGTTGAACTTTTAATTCCTTCTCAAAACCAGTAAAATAACAGTATAGGTAATTATATCTTTATATTTAAGTGAATCATTATTCGAAATAATAGAATACTATATTTTTGGACTGGTTTTAGTTTTAGGTTATGTATGAGCTCTGTGTTATGTGTGCATGCGTGTGTGCACGTCACACATGCCCAAGATTGAGTCCATCTGCCAAGCCTGTATTCAACCACTGAGATACACCTCCAAACTCTGTTCTGTGATTTTTTTTTTAAATATATACGTAAAAGTATCCCCTTAACTTCCTTTACTCATATTTCTTAGGAAAGACATGTTTTTATAGTGGCTACAGTGTTGAGCATAGAACCTAGAGCTTTATGACTGCCAGACAAAGTGTTACCCACTAAATCAAATTCCTAGACTCCACGCAAGAATTTTGTAATCCAGATTAAGATCAAGATACCTACAGTGAGGGTTTTAAAAAAAAAATAGTATTGCAAAATAACAGACTTAAAATTAATATGATAGGGCTGGGCGGTGGTGGTGCACGCCTCTAATCCCAGCACTCGGGAGGCAGAGGCAGGCGGATATCTGTGAGTTCGAGGCCAGCCTGGGCTACCAAGTGAGTTCCAGGAAAGGCGCCAAAGCTACACAGAGAAACCCTGTCTCAAAAAACCAAAAAAAAAAAAATGGAGAAAAAATTAATATGACAGAAAGAAATGACATTAGAGAGTCTCCTAAAAATGAGTAACTGCAAACTAACTCACTAGCAGAGAAACCAAGGAGAAATTAAACTCAGTCACCTAGCTGGGACTAGGAAGCAGGGTGAAGAACGTGAGGGGCAAAGGTATAAATGTAAGGAGACACTCAAGGGTAATGTAAGTGGCAGAGCTTGTTAGCATTGTGCACACATGGGAAGCAACACTGGCACTAAAGGTCTCAGGGCTTGTCCATAAAACAAGGAACAAGGGCAAATAAGGAGCCAAGTGGCAGCTGATAATTCTTTTTTTTTTTAAGAAGGCTCAATTTAAATGCAAACATGGGGGCTGAGGAGATAGCTCTGTAGGTAAGAACACTTGCTACACAGCATGAGGACCTGATTTCAGACCCCCAGTACTCATGTAAAAAGCTAGGTACTGCTGCTTACACCTGTAAGACCAGCACAGTGGGCCAGAGGATCTTCCAGCTTCAGTGAAAAAGGTTGAGCTCCAAGTTTAATGAAGACCTTGTCCCAAGGGTTTAAAGAGTAGCTTGATAAATTAGTACCCCGATGTCTTCCTCTGCTATATTGAAAAATAGCCTCTCATCTCGTTTCAGAATGCTAAAACACTATAGCATGGAGCCAGTGGATGCTGTTACTAAAACAATCTAATATTTAAAAAAAAAAAAATCAGTCATCCTCTTGGCAGANGATCTTGGGTGAAAGTAACTTTTTACAGAAAAAGAATATTGTATAATATGAAGTTGAGTCTTTCCTATTTTCACTTTAGTTAGCCCCTCCTCCAGTAAATTTTAGAAAAATATACTTGCTGCATTAAAAAGAAGTTACTTGATTAATGTAATCTAACTAACATGGGAGAGATGAGTTCATGTTTTCATACTCAGAGTTTGGAAGTCAACATTATTTTAGTTAAAAAAAAAAAAACAGTTGACCTTCATTTTATCATTTCATGGTATCCTTATTTTTCAGGTGGCCTACCTTATCCAACAAAACGTTATTCCACCTTTTTGCAACTTGCTGACTGTAAAAGATGCACAAGTTGTGCAAGTAGTACTTGATGGACTAAGTAATATATTAAAAATGGCTGAAGATGAAGCGGAAACCATAGCCAATCTCATAGAAGAATGTGGTGGTAAGTTTNCTATGAGGTGTTATAGACATTTTTATGTTCTTTTTGTAACTACCTTTACTTTCTGAGTACTATAGCACTTCTGTATTTTTCTGTCGTAGATAATCAAGTAACAATAAAGTATACTATATTCTCTATGTACAGCCCTGTTTAACTTCTGTGTATCCTTAGGTAACTGAATTGTTGCCATATAGTGAAGGCACCCTGCTAAGGTAATAGGAAGACAGTGATAAACAAAACAGCCCCTCAAGGCATGTAGTTTAGACTTAAAAAGAAATATGAACTGATTTAATGT
The DNA here is from genome assembly GCA_001675575.1 of Neotoma lepida. Lineage (NCBI taxonomy): Eukaryota > Metazoa > Chordata > Mammalia > Rodentia > Cricetidae > Neotoma > Neotoma lepida. The sequence goes on along the minus strand of LZPO01097236.1, from coordinate 189,659 downwards.
GCTAATTATACCCTAATAGAAATGTACAACAAAATGGGATGCTTAATCCATCCTGGAAGAAGCAGGAAATGACACCTGAGCTGGATTGTGAGAGATGAATAAGGATTAATAAAGTAAAAAGGGAGGAGAGGTTTTCCAGGCAGAGATACAACATGAGCAAAGTCTGAGGTGAGAAATAGCATTCAGCAAATTATAAATAATTCAATATTGCTGAATCACAGAACATGAGATGGCAACTTCCCTGAGTTGAAGCTCGAGAAACAGCCAGTGACCAGACCCTGGGAAGTCAAGAGCTTTGTTGAACAGCAAATACTTTATTCTGCAGGGCAGTAGTCACCAAATCTGGCTTTGGACCAGAGCTGCCTAGAATGTGAACAACACAATACTTTTTAACTCTTTAAAGTTAACATCTAGGCAAAAAACTGAGGTGCCAATTGTGGCTGTGAAACAAAATGTAAATGTCAGCCTGAATAAGTGTCAAATAAATGTCTGACTCAAGTTGGAATGGGAATGAAAGAGTAGGAGAACCTATAAAAGTTAAGTGGGAAGCCTTGAGACTGGAAAACTAATGCACTAAGAAATAGGCGTTAGGACATTTGCATATAGCTCTGTAAGCACTTACTAGTATGCTTGAAGCACTGTGTTCAATCCTCAGTATGTGTCTCCCCACCCAGAAAAACATAATGAAGGAACAATAGAAACAGATGCTGAATACTGTCTTACTACTGCGATAAGAAATAGGTATATTAAAATTACTAACATGACAAATAGAACAAAAAATAGTATAGTAACCATCAAAGTGGGGAGAGGACATAAGGAATAGGTTAGAAAACTAATTAGTAAAACTGATAAGAAAATTATTTTGCCGCTTGACTTTTTTTTTTTACCATGTAAACATTTTAATGAGTAAAATAATTTTATATATTAAAATTTTAAAAATCTTTGAGCATTACTTGCCTTATGGTGGTAAGGAGTCTGTGTTCTATAAATTTCAGTATAGAAGAATGACAGGCCCTTGATACGTTTTGCCTAAGTGGGTATGTTCAGATGGCTGTCTGGCACATGGGGCCTTTGGAGACAGGAGGCAGAAAAACCAGTTAGCAAAATACATAGTGGACAGTAAGTGAAGGCAGTAATGATGTAGACAAAGGGAAGGATGACAGAGTCATGTGAGGTGTTCGAGATTATATTGAGGGGAAGGGACGGACGCAAGTGTCCTTAGATCCCAAGATATTGTCGATTATTGAGAAAGAATTGCGGATGAAAAGTTTAAATGAGGGAGGCAAGGAATGATTGTGTTTCAGATAGTTTGAGAAGTTTTTAAGGGAAGAAACACCAAGANGAGAGAGTTGTGACAAGCTCCCAAGATAACTTCCTCTATCCAAGGAATGAGTGGAGGAGTACTTGATAAGAAACAGTAACTTCTTCTTTTCAGCAGTCTGTAAAGCATATCAGTAAGTTTAGTATATATGCACTTTTTAATGTCCTGCCTATGGTTTAATAAGCATACTAANGTTCAGTTCTCCTTCCCCTGAGATACTGTGCTGGACTTGATTGTTTTCAGTGAGTGTCACAGAATCATCATATTTATTGCTGGGATCTTCAGTTTCTTTTTCATACATATTAACTCAAAAAAGGCTGGGCAGACGTTAGAAAGGGGAAGATGTGCTTATGTATGTTTAATAATCAAAAATAATTATACACTATTTTTGTGAACATTGGTCTATAATTTACTTAATAGATGTCGCATTATTTGCACATTTGCATGCTGTTGCTCAGATTATTAGTCTTTTAAGGTAAATATATTCNATTTTTGTATATGAAATCTCAGGACTCACCAGTGCAATAGACCCCAAAGATAACCCCGTAGTTTTACAGTATGAAGATTGCATTATGTGCTTCAAGGTTATTGTAACTCCTAGCATATTAATTATCATTGTTCACTTCATAAAATTTCTTGCAGGACTGGAGAAAATTGAACAACTTCAGAATCATGAAAATGAAGACATCTACAAATTGGCCTATGAGATCATTGACCAGTTCTTCTCTTCAGATGATGTACTTATACTTAATGTGTTTATAGTTTTCTTAGTTTTATATGCTAAGCAAATCTGGATAGAAAGAGTATAGTAAACTAGGATATATACAGGTATATAATTTTTTGCAATAGAATTAACATAGATGTGACAGTAATGTCACTTTCTTTGAAAACAAATTTCAGTGCTTTTAAATCCCTTTAAGACATTAACTCAGTAACAAAAAGACAAGAAATTTTGTTATGCTGGATAAGCTGATTTCTTTCTAGTTCTCATACTTTTGTTGTTGTTATTGTTGTTTCTTTGGTTTTT
>LZPO01097236.1:167429-179711 GCA_001675575.1 Neotoma lepida | reverse complement strand
TTTAATAGCTTCTGCTTTGTGAGACCAGCTGAGTGTATGGGAAAGTGCCTCCCCCATTGGGCTGCAGCAGTCCTTGTTGATTCTCTCTGCTGTTTCTTGCCTTTTCTCCATGGATTTCAGCTCCCCTGTATCTCAAAGTATGCTGCCTACCCCAAGTTACTTAGCTTTTTCAAACTGTTGCTTCATCTACTTGTAATCTTTGTGAAGAAATTTTGGGCCTGGGGAGATGGCTCCCAGGTTAAAATTAACACCAAGGCTGATGACCTGAGTTTGATCCCTGAAACCCAGTTGGTGGAAGGAGAAAACTGACTCTCAAAAGTTGGCCTCTGACCTCCATGAAGGTGCCCTCACACCCCCACATACACACCAAAAAGAAAAAAAAAATATTTTTCCTTTAACTCTTAAAGCCTGTGTCCTTATTTTTCCTAACTGTATTTGACTGCTGATTTGGATAACTGTGTTGGTCTGGTTTTTATTTTCTCTTAATAATTGAATACCTCAGACTGGGTAAGTTTTAAAGAGGTTCACCTTGGGTCCAAGGGGCTGCCTCTAGTGATGGCTGCCCTTGTGATTAAGAGCATCACATGACAGGAGGTGGAGCACTTATATGAATNTATATATCCTTTTGCCTGATATCTTAGCCCACAAACATTGCATCGTGGAGGCTCTAATGACCTTGTCTAATCTTATGTTCCAAATGTCCCACCTATAAATACCACTGTTGGATTAAGTTGTCACCCTTAATGCCTCTGCATGGGTAAAGCCTTGAGAGACACAAACAGTAGTAGTAGCTAAGGACCTCTTTGACTATAATTGCTAATTTTACCCAGAAATTCTTCCATTCTGCTTTTACTCCTACAACTACTGGGTATATCTAATAGTCTACATGTTTTTATGGTAAAAATCAGTCTGTAGTTATTTGCCTTCTGGATAATATCCTCAGTGCCCTCTCCATCCCTCTGAGCCCTTCCTCATTCTTACACAGCTGCCTTTTTATTGTGTGTGTGCTCGAGTGTATGTGTGTTGAACATGCTGAACACCACTGAGCTACATCCCCAGCCTGACTTTACTGTTTGGGGGTATAGTAATACTATCTAACTCTCCAACTTGAGTAAAAAGAGTCTTTTTCCAAAGAAAAATGGAAAGTTCCCATAATTTAACTCAAAATCAATGGGATGTACTAGATAACCTCTCCTGCAGTATTAAGGGTTTTACCTCTGTTCAACTGCGTGAAACATAGCTGTTGGGTTATTCTGGATAGCTTCTACCTCTGGCTGTTTCCCTTTTGATGTGCCAATGTGCTGCCTTCATGAACAGGTGAAGTCCTCAACAAATCTAGTAGCTCCCAGTATTGCAGATGCACCAGCTGTGTAACTCCTGCACTTCTGCCACATCTNTATTTTCATAGCCACGTACTGGTCTTTGACGTAGTGGCATCTCTGGCAATCNTAAACATTTNCCTGAAGCACTTATAGGTATGTAATAGAGCTGGTGCAGAAAGACTTTTTATTTCGCCTTTGAACCAGTTTAAGATTGTTGTCTAAATAGTGGCTTTGTTCTCATCCAAATCCACTGTGGTTAGAGGTGCTAAGAATACTGCAAACTGCCTCCCCATCATCACTCTCCCTGTAGTCCTTGTCCTCCCAGGTACAGGGAGGGAGAACTTACCCCTTTGTATCCTGGCTTCTTTAACTTCACTCTTGTCCCTTGCCTTTAGGAAGTCAGGAATATAGCCAAGGCTATCTACCATCTTTGCCATCCCCATTAACTCTCATTTTGCAATATGTGTTTTATGTTGATGGTGATTTTTCAGTCTGTAGTGTCTGTTCACTCATTGCTTTCACACCTGCGTTTCTCGTCTTTCTCCCGCTAGATTGTAAGCTCCTTAAGGGCAAGGTCAGCATATCAGCAAAGCTATGTAAACACCATGAACGTGCCGTGAATGCTATGGGCACTCAATAAAAGTGTGTGATAATGATGCAACTTCTCACATGACTACCTAAAAGTCTTTTCAACTTAGAATTTTTAAATTTTGCCTCATTACCTCTAAAGTCTTGGAGACTTTCTGTAGGAAGGAAAGACATTGTTCCTTAATAGGTGAATGCTTGTGTCCTTTTCTCCATGTCCAGTCTGGATGTCTGTCATTCACAGGATATGGAAATGGACCCTTGTGTGTTTTATAAATACCAGTTTCTATACTATGAAACAGGCAACCTCATGTGTTCTAAAACTAATGGCACAACTCACTTTTTGAAGTGTTATTATTTATTGAAATAATTTTCTAATCTAATATATTTTGCACAAAGAATCCAAATCATAAAGGTGAGTAGTTGGTATTAGTGTGAAACTGATTGATGTAATGCTGATTGACCACATNACCATGTAATTACAAGTTTGCCTGGACAGCAGTGCACGAGTAATCAACCTGACCCTGACCTCTGCCTCTATAATCACTTAAACACACTGCTTCTCTGTTTCAGTTCTGTGACTTTCCAGCCTTTCTTAGACAAGGTCTTGCTTTTTGACTCAGAATGGTCTCAAGTTGAGAACCTAGCTTCACCTCCCAAGTGCTAGGATTATAGGTGTGAGCTGTCATTCCCAACCTCTGCCCTCCACCTTTTGTAAAATAGAAAAGGAAATANATAACATAGTTGTATTTCAATGATAGAACATTGCTTAATATNCACAAGGCCTTGTGTTTAGCACCCACTACCAAAAATAGGAAATAAGTCTTGCAGAATTTCTTTTCTTCTTTGAGTATGCATGCTTTAATCCAGCACTTTGGAGGCAGAGGCAAATAGATCTCTGAGTTCAAGACCAATCTGATCTACATAGTGAGTTCCAGGACAGCCAGAGCTACACAAGACCCTGTCTCTGGGGGTGGGGGTGGTAATATATTGCTGATAATAGCAGGAATAGTGTAGCCTATGGCCAGNAACGTAAAACATTCTTTGATTTTTTTTCAGTCTTCATTATTTATTTGCCTCATTAGGACTGCAAAACAAACCCAGGGTCTTTTGCCTGTTAACAAGTGATCTACCCCTTAGCCACACCCACAGCCCTATATATACTCTTTAATGAACTAATGTATGGAGAGGGAAGGATGGGTANTTTCCTCAGACATGAAGTGGAGGAGTTAGGAAGCAGAGGACTGCCAACTCAGGAGTCAAATGGGCCTAAAAGCTGAGAGCAGGACTACTGGGACGCACCCAGCCTGAGCAATACATGGCACTTTAGGAGTCTTAGGTGAAGGGTATCAATTTGGTCCTTTAAATCAGTCTGTCATCTTGGTTGTAGGGCGATACTGAGACAAGAATGGAGGCAAAAACCCTGGAGAGGAGGCTTTTAGAGCACTTGGTCATAAAGGTGGACCCAAGTATGGCAGTATGAAGTTGAGATGCTGAAGGAATGATGTACAACGCTTTGGGAGAGGGGTCTTGGTTGTCAGCAAGTTTTGTTTCAAAGCTCCACATCCTGTTTGTCCTACTTTGGCACCAGATCAGCATTTTCCTTCACAAGCTGGCTCGTTGTTAAGCTTTATCCTAGCTCTAAAGTGACATGGCAGGACTATTTGACGCTTGGGACCTCCAGCTGTCCATTTTATCACTGGAACCCAGTGGCCCTGGGGGATCATCTCCTGTGCTTTCAGGCCATGCCGTAATTTCAGAGCACTTGCAACAAACCATTTCTGCTGGGTGTCATATAGAAGTGATGAAGATACTTACAGACTGTGTCAGGGACTAACTTCACTTCCAAATTAAGGCAGAGAAAAATTTAAATGATGCAGGAAATCAGTGAAGTCTCAATATATACCCTCAACTAGAAAACCAATTTAAAATGACCAATGCTTTGTACAGACATGAAAGATGTGAGCAGAAAATACATTTTTCATTTATTGTAGATGATGTTCAACATCTTTAATGACAAGAAATATGTACAAAAATTTTTAGATACTCCTGCCATTAAAATGGCTTGCTGCTGCTAAGGATGCCTGGTGGAGTTCACACATGCCTGATGGAATACTACATTCAACTTGTTTTGAAAGTAGTATTGTAGTTTCTTAGGAAATTACGCATGCACTTTACCTTGCAACCAAGCAATCCCACTCCTAGATGAATGCTCAGGAGGATTGAAAACTATCCACATAAAACAAAACAAAACAAAAAAAAAGAACGTGTGCTCAAATACTTGCAGCTCTGTTACTTGCAATTAGTCCAACAGGAAGCAGTTCAGTTGATGCATCAATATAATGGACTAGCACTCTCCTGTAAGAACAGGATACAACATGAGTACATTTCAAGAAAGGTTGTGCTGAGTGGAGGAAGCCAGGTCCAAAGGCATCACATTGTGCTACTTACATGCTATCACACTCTAATATGATCTGGAACTGGTAAAACTTAGAAACACTGAGCAGTGNTTGCCATGCAGTAGGAAAGCCGAACTAGATGACTGTAGGGGGTCAGGAACCCTGAGGGAGAGTGGATAAATAAATTTTGTTGTGTTTTCACAACTATTTCCTTGTAAAATTCATAGAACTATATCTAAAAAGTGAGAAGCTAATTAGTACTTTTTGTTTTTTTGAGACAGGGCTTCACCTGATAGCCCAAGCTGGCTTCAGACTTTTGGCAGGTCCTGCCCCATTATGTGCGGCAATTACAACATGATTTGTAATTCCATTTTTAAGATGCTGCTGTTAGGAACTGAGGGTAGCTCAGTGGTAGATCACTTGCCTCGATATTGGGAGGTGGGTGGGGATGTGAACAGAAATGGGATTTAAATTGAAAATTAAACAGCTTTTTAAAGACATTTAATAAATAGGTCACTTTTACATAGATGTTTAAAAAGAAACAGGAATTGTGACAGACGGGCACTATATTAAATCTTTTATTTGGTTTTAATTTTTTGAGACATTGTCTCTATGTTGGCCTGAAACTCATTATGTACACCAAGCTGGCCTCTAACTTGAAGCGATCCTCCTTACTCTGCCTCTCTACTGCTCGGGTTATAGGCATGTATCACTACACAGCAGAAAGCAGTTTTTAAATTTTGGACCATTCAAGTGGTTTGTCTGTTTTTCTTCCATAGTCATTTTGCCACCACAAGGTGGCAGTATTATAGGCTTTATATAAAAACACATTTTGCAGATTCGTCTCGTGACGTGTTATTTTGCTTGTATTTTCTAAGGACTCAACTGAGGATTGAAAACATGTGAAATGTATTTTCATACAAGAGAGCATTTTGGGGGAGCCACATAAATACTTTCTTTTTATTTCCTAATTGTATCTTTGTTACCTGTTTTGTTGCTTTTGCTTTCTCTCACTAAAGAACTGCAGACCTGTGTGAGGAAAGAGAAATAGTCTGAAAGGTGGTAATGAAATGTCTCAGCCTCTCTCTCACTCCCACTTTCATTGCCTACAAGGCTACATCCAAAGCTTTAAATGATTTACCAACGTCTCTCTACAGTTAATTTTTGCCAACTTTTTTTTTATACAGTCTCACAGTGTATCCCCTGGCTGTCCTGGAACTCACTCTGAGTACCAGGCTGGCCTCAAACTCAGAGAGATCCACCTGTCTCTGCCCCTGCCTCTTGTGCTGAGTTTAAAAATGTGTGCCACCATACCCAGTAGCTTTACTTTTCTTTAGTTTGTTGTTTTTGTTGTTGTTGTTTTAGGGTTTTTGTTTTAGTTTCAGTTTTCTTTTTTTAGATAGGATTTCTCTGTGTAGTCCCAGCTCTCCTGAAACTTGCGCTGTAGACTAGGCTGGCCTCAAACTCAAAGATCTAACTGCCTCTCCCTCCCAAGTGTTGAGATTAAAGTAAAGACATGTGTCACCATGCCTGGCTTATTTTTCTTTACTTTTTATGCTTCTGATTTTCACCAGCTTTAGATATTATGCTTTAACTGTAGCCTGAAAGACAAAAAACATAAAAATTGAGCTCATTAATACTATTTTCTGCTCCCTTTCTTAGAATGTTTACTGGGGTATTTTTTAAAGTATTTTTATTGGTTCCTTATTTTCCATTTTCTTTCTGGGGTGGGGATTTTGAGATCAAAACTAGGGTCTTGTGCGTGCTAGACCAGCATTCAGCCGTGAACTCCATCCCCAGGTCAGTACTCTACACATTAAACCCTTTCTGTCTATGGTATCAGTTTTCTTTGTTATCTCTGAACTCTTGGGCATGCAAACAGGGTATTCTCATTTCCTCACCACTGCCCCTTTTCTGTCTCACAGTTTTTATTTGCATTGCTTTTTTNAAAAGATTTATTTATGTATGAGTGCTCTATCTTCATGTATGCCTTTATGCCAGAAGAAGGCATCAGATCCCACTATAGATGGTTGTGAGCCACCATATGGTTGCTGGGAATTGAACTCAGGACCTCTGGAAGAGGAGCCAGTTCTCTTCTGAGCCTTTTAAAAAATTAAGAAAAAACTTTATTGGAATGACATGAAGTTCACCTACTTGAAGTACGTAATTCTGTGGTTTGTAGTGTGTTTGCAGTTCTGCAAACCAAACCTGTAATCTATTAGAACATTTTCCTTCACTATGCTGGGATCATATGTATTTACAGTTCTATAAATTTATTATCACAAGGCCTGTGCCACTTTCAGTGGCAAGGGCAAATAACAAAAGGTTAATTTCTCTTAAATTCCATTAATTCTGTAAAATCTTGCCATGCGTAAGTTTTCATTATACTTGGATTTTTTCCTATAGTTGTGCTCTTTTCCCTTGAGTTTCTAATAATGTACACAAAAGTATGTACTTAGCATATCTCCAAATTTACCTGGCCTTTCAGCCATTCTGCTTGTGGCATACAGTATATATATATATATATATATGTCTCTTCCAGAGCCGCCTTGTCTTTTCATGCAGTGTGGCCTCATTACACACTAATGGTGGAGTTAATGACTTTCTTAAGATTTTGTTTGACTGTATAGAGATTGAGTTTGACTATATCAGCCAGGCTGGCTCAAGGTTAAGATTCTCCTTCCTCTTCCTGAGTGCTGGGATTACAAGTAAGTGCCATTGCACCACCTAAAACTTCCCTGGATCCTGTGGTTTCCTCATTTGTTCATTGTCATTTAAACATTTAGTCTCAGCTAATTTTCTCAGAAATAGTCCATGGAGATTTTTTTTTTTGCTCTGTTTTACCTCACTTGAATTTGTACAAGAATGCTAGAATTAACAATTAATGCTAGAATCAAATCTAGAATTAACAGGACCCTGCAGAAATTATTCTCAGTCTGCTGGCCCCTAATATTACTGATGGTAAATCTTCTGCAAGTTGGCTTTTCATTTCCTGGTGGTTTATCCCTCATTTTATGTTCTCTTTATATTTGTTCTTCTGAAACTTCACAGTAATCTAGTGTGGATATTCATTTATCCTGTTTGGCTGACTTGTGTTTTTATAGATTTTGGTAATATTCTGGGACCTTTTTTCTTTAATAATAATGTTTTCTCAATTTTCTCTCTTTGAAACATAAATGTCGAATGTTTTCTTTTGTGTGGTGTTAGAGATGAACTAACTCATGCGTGCTGGGTAAACTCTGCACTACACCCCAACCCCCACCCTCCACCTCCAGCATCTTTGGAGACTTTTTCATATTTACATCATCTACTGAGCTTCCTGTCAATCTCTTTTGCACATCAGTAATTACAAATAAATGAAACACTGTTATACTGGAAGTTGTCAACTTGGACTTTTATACCTGGAGGAGTCAATGCCTGGCTTCCCAGGACAGGCTGCTCTCGTTAGTGGCTAATATGGCTGATGACTTCAGTTGAAGCCAGTGCTCATTTTCCATTCCACAGATCCTAGGCCCTTAATGATTTAAATCTACACTGCCTGTGTTTTTGTTTTATAAACAGAAAAATAGTGACTGCATGGCAGCATCTATAACATGGTTTGTAGAATATTTTAAACACTTGAAAATTGCTGCTCAGAAGAAAAAAAGATGCCTTCCAAAATATTATGCTTNTTGACAATGTACCTGTCACCAGAGACATCTGTCATACACCTGATGGTGATGTCTGATGAGGTTAATATAATTTTCATGCCTGCTAATATTCATTTCTCACCTTATGAATTGGGAAGTATCTTTGAAGTTCATGTTGTATTATTGAAGAAATGTAGTTCATAGTATAATGGCTGCCTGAGCTTGATTCCTCTGAAAGATCTGGGCAAATGATGCTCACAACACCTGAAAATAATTCACCATTCTAGATGTCACTAAACATATTTGTGATTCAGAGAGGAAGTCAAAATACAATCGTGGACACATTAGGAAATGAGTCCAGTCCCACCATCTAAGGGTGGCTTTTGAGGAGCTCAGGACTGTAGGAAAGGAGGATGCTGAAGATACAATGATGCTAATTTGTGCTGTCACTTTGGATTTGAACAATTCCAAAGAAGATGCTAATTATCCTTTTAAGACAGTTCAAGGCAGGAGATCTATAATCAAATACTAATTGAGTTTAGGAGCGAAAGTCAGAAAGTGTCAAAAAGGACCAGACACTAGCACTAAAGGCATGTTTCAGATAGTTTGTCACTGATTTCTGTAAAAGCNACTGCTTGCAGATATTCATATGTGCACACACAGATGTTAATGTCTGAAAAACCAAACCTAGAGAAATTAATGTACTGTATGTTGAGCAATAGTGTTGCAATACACTGGTTCTTTAGTGTGAACAGTTGTGCTGTGGTTTCTCTGTACTAACTCCGCTCAGGCTGAAAAACATTAGGGCAGGATATTCGTAGCCTGAATTGTTGTCCAAAGGAACATTTGCTCATCCGTTCTGCCCATCTCTTCTGTGCCTGCTTCTTAGACATCCTTACCTTCTTGACAAAGTTTATTGATCTGATTCAGAGTTTCCTGGGGAATCCAACTCAGGTCAACACCATCTTGACTTGATGTACCCCACTTACACTTTCTGCAGTAAAGCTCTACCACTGAGCTATATCAAAATATTGTCAATGCAAACTCAAGTCAGTGGTTCCTCCATCCCACCCACCCCACACTTTTTTGCAATGCCAGGGATTAGAACTAAGGCATCATGCATGCAAGAGTAGCACTTGTATTTTGAGCTATAGCCACAGCTCTTTCTGTGTGGGTCTTCTGCACTTTCTGGATTTCAAGAGTTGATAAGACCAACAAGAAGCCCAAGACTAGCCAGGTGTGTTGACCCATGTCTTTAATCCCAACATTTGGGAGGCAGAGGCAGGGAGATCTCTGTGAGTTTGAGGCCAACCTGGTTTACAGGGTGAGTTCCAGGACAGCCAGGGCTACACAAAGAAACCCTGTCTCCAAAAAAAAAAAACAAAACAGCAACAAAATAGAAACCCAAGACCAATAGGAATAAAAACATTATTTTGGGGGGGCTCAAGAAATGTCTCAGTGGGTAAAGCAAGCATGAAGAGCAGAGTTCAGATCCTTAGCACCCACATAAGTACCTGATAGACAGTGGCCCAGCCAGTAATCCCAGTGCATGGGAAGTGGAGGCAGGAGGTCTCCTGAACAAGCCAGCTAGCTATACTAGCTGAACTAGTGTGTTCTGGGTTCAACTAAGAGACCTTGCCTCAATCTATAAGGTNGGAGTGATTAGGAAGATACTGATGTCAATCTTTGGCCTTCACGAGCTCGGGTGCGCATGTGCTTGTACACAGGTGTGCTGTCTTAGATCATACATGCTGTCTTAGTTAGGTTTCGATTGCTGTGGTAAAACACTATGGGGAGCAAAGGAGTTTTGCCAATTTACAGTTCCACATCACAGTCCATTGCAGAGGGAAATCAAGGCAAGAATTTAATCAGAACAGGAACATGGAGATAGAAACTGATGCAAAGACAGTGGGAAAATGTGACTTGATGGCNCACTCCTCTTGCCTTTTGCAGCCTGATTTCTTANAGCACATCAGACCGCAGGCTGAGAGNTGGGCCCTCCCACATCAATCACCAATCAAGAAAACACACCACAGGACAATCAGGCNGAGGCATTTCCCAGTTGAGTTTCCTTCTTCTGAAATGACTTCTAGCTTGTGTCAAGTTGACATAAAGCTAGCTAGCACACATGCACACCATACATATATATGAGGATAAAAGATTGTTTTTCCATCCAACCCATCTCCTTTATAATAACTGTAACTGTTTGAGTCAAGACAGCATCTTGGAATACATTGCCATTCAAATCTTTGTAGTTCAGATTGATGGCTAGACCAAAGGCTTGTTTTCCTTCCCTGCCTCAGCCCACTGGACTTGGTAGGAATGAAGAAGAAATAGTACATGAGTTTGAAGCCAACCATAGTCTACAAGAGACTGTCTCAGAAGAAATAAAGCAAAGCAAAAATTGATAGTCCTGAAGATGACAGATGAGACATCCATGGATTAAAAAATAAAACTTCCTGTGGCTGGAGATATGGCTCAATGGCTAACAGCATTTGCTGCTCTTGCAAAGAACTAGCGTTTGGTTCCCAGCACCCACATCGACAGCAAATGACTGTCTATAACTCCAAGATCCAAAGTCCTCCTTTCTCCACAGCCACCCACATTCACATCCACAGACACACACCCATATACATGATTTAAAATAATACATATGTGTATATCCTTAGAACTTTCTTGAAGTTGTTCATTCCCCCACCTTGGTTTAGTATGTGACTGAGGGTGGCTTTGAACTTTAGATCTTCCTTCCTTGAGAGAGTTCAATTATAGGCATGTACCACAATGCTTAGAGGTATCCTNTTTTCGTCTCTTTGTACACCAGAAGTCACGTGCACATGCTGCTCCCCCCACCAACACATACACTTGAATTAAATTTTAAATTAAAAAAAAAAGTAGGGGGCCTGGAGAGGTGTCAGAGGTTGACAGCACTGGCTGCTCTTCCAGAGGTCCTGAGTTCAGTTCCCAGCAACTACATGGTGGCTCATAACCATCTATAATGAGATCTGGTGCCCTCTCCTGTCATATAGGCATACATGCAGGCAAAACACTGTGTACATGATAAATAAATCTTTAAAAAATAAAATAAAATAAATTTTCAAAAAGGCCATGCAAGTGGCAAGAAGTCCAGGTAAGCTGCCTGCCAGTGGACCTACCAACTCTCTTGGTCCCCTTCCTCTCATTGCCATATCCCAGCACCCAACTCAGGCAGAGATCTCCTGCTTGATCAAAGGCCACACTAGCCACCAGAAGTCCAACCCCCACCTAGGGTGGAGACCTCCTGCTCAACCACAGGCCACACTGGCCAGAAGACAGAGAAGAAACAGAAATCAAGGAACAAGAAAACAGAACTCAGAAATCAGCGCCTAGACCTATAATCACCCAAACCTAGATGCCTAGACACCAGAGTAAGAACACAACACCACCCAAACCTAGATGCCTAGACACAACAGTAGCAGCCAGGCAATATTTCACCACCAGAGCCCAGCTCTCCCACTACAGCAAGCCCTGAGTATTTCAACACATCTGCAACACAAGAAAAAGACCTTAAAACCAAATTTATGAAGATGATAGAGGTCCTTAGAGAGGAAATAAGAAATACCTTAAAGAAACTGAAAAAAAAAGACAGACAAAAAAAACTTGAAGAAATGAATAAATTGTTTAAAGAAAGCAAAGAAAAAAAACAAACAGTTGAAAGAAACAAAACTGTTTGATTGGAAATAAAAGCAATAAAGAAAACACAAATTGAGAGAATTCTGGAAATGAAAAATCTAGGTAAATGAGCAAGAACTACAGAGGCAAGCTTCACCAAGAGAATACAACAAATGGAAGAGAGAATCTCAGCTGGTGAAGATATGATAAAAGAAATAGATACATCAGTCAAAGATAATGTTAAATCTAAAAGATTCCTGACATAAACATCCAGGAAATCTGGGAAACTATGAAAAAAANCAAACCTAAGGATATTAGGAATAGAAGAAGGAGAAGAATCCCAGCTCAAAGGCCCAGAAAATATTTTCAACAAAATCATAGAAGAAAATTTTGGGGCTGGAGAGATGGCTCAGAGGTTGAGAGTATTGGTTGCTCTTCCAGAGGACCTGGGTTCAATTCCCTGAGCCCACATGGCAGCTTATGGCTGAGTGTGGCTCCAGTTCCAGGGTATCTGATACCGCCACATAGACATACATGCAGGCAAAACACCAATCCTCATAAAAATAAATCATTAAAAACTTTTTTCTAGGCCGGGCGGTGGTGGCGCACGCCTTTAATCCCAGCACTCGGGAGGCAGAGGCAGGCGGATCTCTGTGAGTTCGAGGCCAGCCTGGGCTACCAAGTCAGTTCTAGGAAAGG
>LZPO01097236.1:79117-91147 GCA_001675575.1 Neotoma lepida | reverse complement strand
ATTCACTATATAGCCAAGGCTGGCTTTGAATTTCTAATCCTCTTGACTTCACCTACTTAGTTCTGTGATTAGAGTCAAGCATCATCATGCCTGGAACAAGGTCTCATATAGCTCAGGCTTGCCTTGAATTCACTATATAGCCAAGGCTGGCTTTGAATTTCTAATCCTCTTGACTTCACCTACTTAGTTCTGTGATTAGAGTCAAGCATCATCATGCCTGGAGGCACAAACATTTTGTAACAGCTAAAATTAAGTTACATAATGAGGATGATTCAGTGGTTAAGAGCACAGGCTGCTCTTCCAGAGGACCCAGGTTCAATTCCCAGCATCCACATAGCAGCTCACAACTGTCTGTAACTCCAATTCCAGGGTATCCTCCAGAGTATCCAACACCCTCATACGGACATACATTCAGGCAAAAACACCAATGCACATGAAATAAAACAAACAATAACAACAACAAAAAGCAAAACAAAAAAACCCAACCCATTGTGGATAGCATACTCCTGTAATGCCAGCACTCAGGTAGAAAGGCAGGAGTATATAACTTCCAGATTATTTCATACAATTAGTTTAAAGCTAGCCTGGACTGCTTTGAGATTCTGTCTCAAAAAACAAAACAAAAGTGTGTGTGTGTTTGTCCAGGCCTTAAATCCTAGCACTCAGGAGGCAGAAGCAGGTGGACCTCCGTGAGTTCAAGGCCAGTCTGGTCTACCTACTGAGTTCTAGGCCAGCCAGAGCTACATAGTGAGACCCTCTCTCAAACACCAAACAAAAAAACAAAAACAGCAGTAAAAAACAACAAAACCAAAACAAAAAGACATTCAAAATGAATGTAATTATTTTTTATGTGTGTGTGGTGTTTGCATGTGCACTATGCTCATGTGTGTGTGTGGTTGTGCAGGCTAGAGGTAGATATCTGGTGCTTTGCCAACTGAGCCATTTCCCANTTCCATTAATGTAATTTTTGAGAAGATATTAGGAGCACAAGAAGTGAAGGCATCTGGCTAATTGTTGCCAATACTCCTGACACTTCTCCCAAAATTAATAGAATCTAATTCTAAAGAGAAGGCCATCTAGAAAAGATCAGCTTACAATTATAACCAATCATCAGTTCTGATCATAACCCAATTATTAGGAAATATGGCCACTTCTTACCTTTCTAGTCTAAAATGATCTACNAACAGCCCTTATCTGCAACACCAGATGGTCTGGAGAAGATTTTTTTTCAGAATGAGAGCACCTGTCTATAATCCCAGCACTGGTAGTCTAAGACATGAGGATCTAATATTAAAGCCAATCTGAGCTATGTAAAAGATTCTGTGTTAAAAAAGGAAGAAAAGTAAGGTTTTTCCCTATAGAAAGAAATAAGAATTCAAAGAGAAAAATTGGAGTTAGAATTCAAATTTCATTCTCAGTTCTTTAAGAGCCTGGTTGAGTGTTGTCATAATTATAATAATGTGTTGTGTATACCTTCTAAAAAGATTTCAAAAAGTCTGAAATTAGGTTTATGAGTAAATCTTTAAAAATTTGCAATTGTAAACTTTAAATCATCTAGNTACTGGATAATAAACATAAATTTGTTTGAATAATGCATAGTTAGAGAATAGTGTGCAAAATTATTGTTACTAGAAATAGGAATGACCATTCTTGTTGATAATAAAAGTCCCTGAAGGATGTAGTTTAGTGGTGATGTGCTTGTCTGAGATGATTGACATCTTGGCTGGATTCCTAGTACAGGGAATTAACAAAGCTTTGTAATATATTAATCACACTGAAATGTACACAGAACTCATCTCAAAAAAAACAAAAAAAAACTCTGAGAAGCTGGAAAGTAGAACAGTTGTTTTGTGGAAATTTCATTTGAGAGATAGAATTGTGTCTATATTCCTGGTGGTAGGGAAATATATATCGAGGAACAGTAGCACTAGAGAATAACTCACAAGAGAAAGTAGGATCCGATAATTGGAATACTAGCCTGGCTTGGTGTTGCTTGCCTGTAATCCCAGCACTAGAGTGGTAGAGGCACGACAATNGGGGTACAGGATCATTCTTGGCTACATAGCAAGTTTGAGGCCAGCCTGGGCTACGTGAGGCTCTGTTTCAGAAACAAAGGCAAAAACAAAACAAAACAATGGAACAGGAAAAATAGATTAGGTTTTTATGGTTTAAATACAGAGAGGCTAGCACCACCAGAACAATCATGTTGAGGAAATATCATCTTTAGAATCTAAAAAGAACAAAGTCATGTCTCAGGCCTACTTAGATTACAAGTGACAGATGACCCAATCAAAGTTGCCTTGAGAAAAAATAAATATTGTCTCCTATAACTAGAAAGTTATGTAAGCCAGCCCTATACCACTTTCCTAAATACAGGAGGCCATGGGTTCCATGCCAGCAACACACACACACACACACACACACACACACACACACACACACACACACACAATCTACCTAACTACCACTTGTGGTTGTGGAAGCTGAAGTCTGGTGGGCTGGAAGTTGAAGTAAGAGTTTATGTTGTACATTTGAGTCCAAAGGATGGACACTATCAATCTGTGTTATAGTGTAGAGTCAAATCCCTTCTGTTCTTGCTCTTAAGGGCTTCTTCAACTGATTGGATTAAGCTCACTCATATATGCAAAAGAATATGTTTAACTTAAAAAAAGGTGATAGTAAATGCTATCACCTGTGAAAAGTACCTTTATAACATTTAGATTAGTGTTTGTTAAAAAATAAAATAAGGGGCTGGAGAGATGGCTCAGTGGTTAAGAGCACTGCTTGCTCATCCAGAGGTCCTGAGTTCAATTCCCAGCAACCACATGGTGGCTCACAACCATCNGTAATGAGATCTGTTGCCCTCTTCTGGCCTGCAGGCACACATGCAGACAGAACACTGTATACATAATAAATAAATAAATCTTTAAAAAAAATAAAATAAAAAAGACTATCGTCCAGCCAAGTTAACATATAACATTAACCCTCACTGGGAGTCTGGATCAGCAAGGGCCTGGACACTATTGGGAGAACTTTCTAGCCCAGATACTTGCTTTTCCTTCTGGATAATTGAAATCCTATCTGTTCTCTGACTTCCACTCCTAGTCATCTCTCCTGCCCCCATTGTTTCTTATATACCATCCGTAGTCACCTTTATAGAACTCAGATCAGATGAATTTAGCCAGAGTATGAAGCAAATAAGTTTTTAAAAAATGTAGGTCAGATCATATCATTCCTTCAGTTGTACACCCTGTACCCCATCCTCAGTTCATCTAGAAGAAAATGGAAGCTTTTGANTTTCTGAGACCCTGCTTCCTTCCTGATTGCCTGCTAGTTCTGTCACTCCTACCTTTGTGTTTTGAGGTAGCCTTCAAAGCATTGTGGCTGGTGTGTTTAGAAGGCTCGGAAGGAGTAAGATCAGGACCAAATGATCAGTTCTGGTTGGCCTGTGGCAGTAGAGGCAGGGATGATGGTGGCTTTCGATGGTTCTGTGAAGTGACTAGATGGGGAGTTTACTCTGGTGGTGGGTCAACTGTTGGGCTTTTTTATTTATTTTTGTTTTGAGATGAGCTCTTGCTGTGTAATATACATCAGTTTAAAACTTTTATCTACCGCTTTAACATTCTAAATGCTGGGAATACAAGCATGTGCCACCACCCCTACCTGGTACTGTCAAGTTTTGCTAAGCACATTTTTTTCTCTTCTTAAGCCTTATAAATGTTGACCCACACTGGACCAACAACTTGTAAATAATTTTCAGCATCTCCCCCTGCACCCCCCCAAAAAAGCATAGCTATTGCTGTTCCTCTGTTTCTGTGTAAAGTTTAACATTGTGTTCTAGAAATTCTCTGCCTCCCTACCCTACTACCCAGACACCATTGGTTAGTCAGATTCCTCCCTACCCCACTACCCAGATATCATTGGTTTGTCAGATTCCTCCCTACCCCACTACCCAGATATCATTGGTTAGTCAGATTCCTCCCTACCCCACTACCCAGATATCATTGGATAGTCAGATTCCTCCCTACCCCACTACCCAGACACCATTGGTTAGTCAGATTCCTCCCTACCCCACTACCCAGATATCATTGGTTGGTCAGATTCCTCCCTACTCCATTCCCCAGACACCATTGGTTAGTCAGATTCTTNCCTACCTCACTACCCAGATATCATTGATTATTCAGATTCTTCCCTACTCCAATCCCCAGACACCATTGGTTGGTCAGGTCCTACCCTACCCCTCTACCCAGATATCATTGGTTGGTCAGATCTGTGGGAGCCCACAGAGGTTTCCTAGTGAGATCTGAGCTTGTTTTACCCAGCAGGGCTGCATGAGGAGATAACTTGACCACATGCGTGGTTACCAGGTATTTGGAAGGGTCTGCACTGGCCTGTGTGGTATNCTTTGGTCTAGCAAGGGGGAAGTCTTTTGCCTTGCCCCTTGGCATTGTTATAAAAAGCCCTTTTGAAGAGACAGAAGGGGCCGTTGGCTATTGACCNAGGTCCTCCTGAAGCTATCCTGTGTTTCTGTCGGTCTCATCNCTGCTATCTTTCTATCTACAAATTCCTTATTCCTCTCTCCTCCTCATAGGAACCCTGTAAAAGGTGGGAGCTGGCCTCCCACAGATGGTGCCCTGAACAGGGACTTNGGTTCAGGGATCCCCCCACATAGTTCCTTCCCTACCCCACTACCCAGATATAAGTGGTTGGTCAGATCCTTCATGTATTAGAAGAATGCATTCCACCGTGGTCAGGAAGACATGATGGCAGAGCAGCTTTGTTTCAACACTTGCCGGGAAGCAGAAAGGGGAGTGCAGTACTCAGCTGGCTTCTCCTTTTCCAACCTTTTTTTTTTTTTTTAAGCAGTCTGGGATCCAAGCCACAAAAAGGTGCCACAAGCCTGTGTTCAGGGTGGGACTTCCTTCCTCAACTAAACCTATGGAAACATCCTCACAGATGCACCTTTAGGTGTGCCTCATTAATGCCTTAGGCGTTCCTNTTCCAGGCAAGTTGACAATTGAAATTAGCCATCACACATGGGCAGATAAAAATACCTCATTGTAGCATTCAGACTGTTCTGCACTTCTTCAAATAGGCTATGCACTAGTTTTAATTTCCTTTATTTTCTTATTCAATACTGTATTAAAATGTACATGTGCTTCATACAGATAATTTCAGCTAAATGGAATATATAAGGGAATTGTTCTGAGCCAGGGAAATCTTCCCTNTGTCAGGTGTCACTCTCCTCTGACTCTTTGGCACCATATTTCTGAATGNCTGGTGAACCATTGACAAGAGCATGGTGCTTTTACTGTATAAAGGTTGATTTTGATTTCTTCTGGTGAGGAAGTATGCTAATTATTATGGATGTAATTGCATTTCAGCATTCCAAAGATCTTTTGGGTTTCTGGTTGTAGTAGTGTAAAATGTAAATATCTTATCCATGGTTTGTCAATTCCAAAAGCAACAAGAATTCAGTAATTTTTTGTACTTCTTTTAATTTGAATAAATGTGAAGAACCAGGTCTTTATAAAGTGTTATGTCCCCTTTTCCTTCCCCTAATGATGAACCAGCCTGCATCCATCTTAGGTTTAAAAACCATTTTATTGTAAAGACAAACTAGGTTCATTCCTGTTTATGATTAAATCAGATTCTCAGGGATTGAGCTGTGCTTGACCTATAACCTTAACTACAAATGGTTCTATACTGCCTGTTCAGGAAATGACAACCATGCCTATGTTTCAAAAAGTTGTAATGACTATCTTGCAACTCTACCTTTGTTTCAAATGGTTGTTTGTTGTGGGATATTTGATTGCACTGTGAAACTCNGAGACTGTGTCAATAAAATTAACCTTGGATCAGGGCAGAACCAGTGACTAGTTGACAAGAATTAGCCATAGACAATATGGAGGACCCAGGAATGTGGATAGAGAGATGCACAGGAAGGAGTAGGGAGGGACTTAGAGATTCGTGGTCTTTTTGGTTTGGGACTGGTGGAGAGATGCTTNTCTTGTTGGATCTCTAGCCAAAAAGGAAAGTCAGCTGGTTACTTCTCGGCTTCTCGAATCTAGCAAGTTTTCANCCCAACATCTGACTCCTGAGTCTTTATTGGTAAATAGAACAGTAGACACTTAGTTAAAACTTACATTTGGTGGCCTCAGCCAAGCTAGTGCTGATGGGAATCCCACCAGGCCACAGTCTGAGTATTGAANTGCTGACTGTGGCGCTGTGGGGTGCAGACACTAGTTAAAATAGCAGTAGATACAAGTGTGGCCGCTAAATCGAAAGAAAGNCAACTTGTTATGACCACCTTGTTATAACTCCTTTTTATAATGACAACCTTGTTATGTTCTGTGTCTGTAACTCTGTTTTTCCTGCCAAATCCCCCATTGAGAATCCCTCTGCCCCTGAGCAATAAAAGCCCTATCTTCCCTGTGTCCATTGTTGATCGCTTGAACCCCACTCTTAGGGGGAGACAGCCCATGTACATGAATAATTAATTGCTTGCGTTAATTAATTTGGACATGATGGTTTGGGTCAGTGGTCTTTCTCCCGGCACCTTTGGGATTAATGCTAATTGGAATGGTCTGATGGAAGGGAGGAAGGGGTTTTGAGAAATCGAGAGAACTCCTTAGTACCAAAAATGAACCTATGAAGTGTGCCTGAAGTAAATCGTATTTGTTCCTGTCTATGCCACATACACTTTTATACTTTTGAAATTTAAGAGAAATCATCCAAAGAGAGAAGTGAAGAGTGCTTTACACTTGCCTATCCAGAAGACTTCCTGAATTCAGGGGGATGAGAAATGATCTCAGTGAGCCCCAGCGATTTTTATTTTAATCTCTAGTCAGCACCTCCTTTGATGTAGTTGCTGTAACTTTAGACCCGGTAAAGAGATTTACACCCCTTTCAATTACATTCTCACTTGATTTTTGTTTTCTGTATTGTCTAGTGATACTGCTCAAGAAGAATAGAAATGTAAATATAAATGGACTCAAGTTTTTCTTCATGTGAATCTTCTGATGTTGCATTTATTTGGAGAGTGTTTATTATCTTTTTTTTTAATTTCATTTGATAATTACATGCTCTTTTTTGACAGGTTCTATTATGTAGCTCTGGCTGTCCTGGAACTTACTCTGTAGACCAGGCTGGCCTTGAACTCACAGAGATCCACCTGCCTCTGCCTCCCAAGTACTGGAATTAAAGGTATGCACCACAATGCCCAGCTACATGCTGAATTTTGCCCACCTTAAACAAATTTTTTTNAAGTGGGGTTTCCTTATATTGCCCATGTTGGCCTCATTCATGGGTTTAAGTAGCCTTCCTGCCTCATTCTTCCAAGTAGTAGCACCCCAGTACCCAGCTTGCATAGCTTCTAAAATAATTTATCGCCTTGTCCTTTAGCAATTCAGTTATTTTTTCTGTGGTAGCTGTAGCCATTGGGCAGTTTTCCTCCCCACAATAGATTGTAAGCCCCAGACTGAGCCACATGGTTGATAATACTGTTTCCATGTCAATTATAGATTTAAGGCACTTAAAAGTCTAGTTTAGCCTTAGAATTTAACTGGTATATTCATTAAANAGGATCAAAACTGAGCTGTGATTGAGGGTTTCCTGGTTTGCCAAGTCTTTTGATTTGGTTTCAGGACAGACTTTGGAGATTCTTTTTTTTTTAATAATTCATATATTTATTGTATGTGTGCACGTATGCTATGTTCCATAGCATGCATGTGGAGGTTGGAGGACAACTTGTGGGAGTCAGTTCTCTCCTTCCACCATAGGTTCTGGGGATTGAACTCAGGGTGTCAGACTTGGCAGCAGACATCTTTTCTTACTGAGCCATCTTGCTGGTCCCAGGAATTCCTTATCCACTCAGATTTCTTTTTTTAGTTTGTATTATGTATATTTGTGTGTCTGTGTGGGGGTATGTGCATTCTAGTACAAATGCCCTTAGAGGTGATAGGATCTCCTGGAGCCTGGAGTAACAGGTGGTTTTGAGCCACCAGCACAAGGTGCTGGGAACCAAACTTGGGTCCCCTGCAAGAGCAGTGCATACTCTCAACCACTGAGCCATCTCCCCAGCCTCAGACAGATTGATTTAGTGGTGTTCTGGAATAGTAGGCCTGTTGCAGGCATGTTATAGAGAACCCTGCGTGCTCAATCCAAGGGCGCCATCGATTCTTGCCCTTATTGTCATACCTGGTGGTTTTCCTCCTCTTTCCATGTATTTATATGAGAGGAATTGAAGGTGCTGTTGTGATCCTTGGGAAGCAAAGGATGTTGGTGTGTGCATGTGTGCATATGTATATGTGTATGCATGAGCACAGTTGTTAATGTTGCTATATGTTTTCTTTTTATCTTTACAGTGGATACAGTCAAGTATTTAAAATCTTTCTGGAACTGGAGACATGAGGCTGAAGATATCTCTCTTAAAAGAACCAAAGCATATCCTTTTAATACTATAAACCTCACTGCATTCAATTTGTTATGATACTGTCAAAGGTTTTCTTCTGCTTCTTTTTTTAAAGTCTAATTAATGGTTATTTTTCATTTCTTGAATGGTACTTTATAGACAAATTGTTTTCAAAATATTTAAGACCCCAGTTGTAGATATTTCCCCAAAGTATACTGTGTGCCCGAAGTCTTACTTTCAAATATTTATTGACATTTTCATTACTTCTTAAGTATTTAAAAAAGTATCATTTGTTTAATCTAATAGAATTCTTAAAAATCTAATAGATTCTTAAAAAGAATCTTTAACAAAATCTGAATAATCAGCCAGGCAGTGGTGGTACACACCGTTAATCCCAGCACTTGGNAGGCAGTGGCAGGTGGATTTCTGGGTTCGAGGCCAGCCTAGTCTACAAAGGGAGTTCCAGGACAGCCAGGACTGTTACACAGAGAAACCTTGTCTCAAAAACAAAAACCCAACAACAAAAAGTCTGAATAATCTGCTAATGTGATCTCACACATATGTGCTCATTCCGTTTTGCTTTCTTTCTTTCTTTGTACTCCTGATAAAGAAGAAGGCAAACTAGGGAAATCTGAACAGCGAGTCCTTTATTAATTCACAAAGGAAGGTGGCACTTACTAGTCTTTTCCTAGATGTACAGCTCTTGTACTATATTTTGTCAGAGCCTTCAGTTGGACTTCAGGAAGGTACAGTGGGTCCCACTCTTCTCACTGTTAGTCCTTTTAGTCTGTTCTCAAGGTATTTAGTCCCTGTGGACCTGATTGCAGGGCTGTGAGGGAATAAGGAACTTAATATGGAGTGAGACTTACTTACTGTTTGAACTTATCATCCTTGCAGCATGCAAAGATCGTGTTTTAGTAACTTATCTGAGGCTTGTTTGTTTGCTTGCTTGTTTATTTTTTTTGTTGATGGGGATTGAACCCAGGCCCACCTTGAACATATTAAGCTCATGTCCTACCNTGGAACTATATTCTCAGCCCCCATTTTTATTTTATCTTACTAGATGTCAATCTNCCATAGATGTGAAATGAAGNAAATCTGGTCCCTCATCAGAAATAGGGAAATATTGATTCAGTAATAAATAATAAATATAATTTAAAATGTTGTTTTTATTATTTCTTTACTTCTTATTAAAGATACAGTTTCTCTTCTCTTTATATCAATTTCCTATCTTTTCAAAGGGTGCTCTCAGGAATTCCTAGCACTATTGGTGTCTGGTGCTTGTGTTTACCTTTTTAAGCTGACGAGTAACTCCCTTTTTAGATTTTCCTCTCCTAACAGTCCTCTCATTCCTACTCTTAGTTAACCCTATACATGCATGTGTAAATAACCTTATATAAACTACTGTTGTTTTGTTTTGAGATGTATGTGTGCTGTAGGTTTTACCTAATCTGCCTGTTTTGGTTATAGAAATAGTGTTAGGGGCTGGAGAGATGTCTCAGCAGTTAGGAATACTTGCTGTTCCTCCAGAAGACCTCAGTTTGGTTTGCTTTAGTTGGCGTACCTGTAACTCCAACTCCAGGGATCTGGTGCCCTCTTCTGGCCTCTGGGGACATCTACATACACATGTGGCATACACACTCATGCACAAATAAATAAAATCAAGTAATCCCTTAAAAAAAAGAAACATTGTTAGGTGGCAGCAGTTGTACTGAGTTCTTTGGTAGTGGTCCTTTCCTGTACATTATGCTTTGGTTCAGAATAGTCCAGTACCACTTCCTTACTATCTTAGGATGTTGCTTAACATCTATCTATATCTATATATCTAATCTATGTCTATATCTATATGTTGCTTAATCTACCATATTTTGAATTAATTAAAAAATCTTGGAACACATCATACTGATTATGGCTCAGTCTCTTTCTGTTCCCTTGGNAAAAGTTTGTTCATGTAAGGTAAAAAGAACATTGCTGAACAAAAAGAAGAAGGTGAGAAGATTGTATAAGAACTCTAAGAGAACAGAAAACCTACCCGGGATGGACCTGGTGATCTAGAACTAGAGGGATAAACAAGAATAATCATCTTACATAAGTGACAAGTAGAACTACTTTCTCCAGGTACACAATCCTGCTACGGTAACCAGGTTGTCCTGGAAACAGATGTGCGATTTTTACTTCAATTTTCATTCACTTAGGATAAATCAGAGACTAAAAACTAAATTAAATGAAGAATTTGGAGAATTGTATTTCATTTATTCCTATGCGTCTTACAGTAAATTGTAACTGAATTATTTTTTTACCTCAGTGTCAGAAAATTTGGATTGCTGGAGTGGTGAGATGTTTACTGGGTAGGTACCTGGCATAAAGCCTGATCTGAGTTCGATTCTTGGGGTCTATATCGTGGAAGGAGAAAACCGACTCCTGCAAACTCGTGCAAGATGTCCACTGACCTTTACATAAGCACTGTGGCAGTGCTTGCGCACACACACAAACCGCACACACATAATAAATAATAAATATAATTTTAAAACTTAAAAACATTGTATTGTCAATTAAACATAAATAACTAAGGATTGGGGATGTAACCATCATACACAGAGCCCTGGGTTTGCTCTTAGGACCATAAGTGAAAAGATAAAAATAGGTAACTAAAATGAAAGCNGGAGAACAGTAAGATGGTAGTTCCAGCTGTTAGGCCGTAGCATCCCTAGAGGATTACCATCATAATATGTAACTGAAAGANACAGTTTACTGTTAGAGTTCAGTCTTNGTAAAAATTAATGTTTTAAACTTATTAAAATAGGGGGCTAGAGAGGTGGCTCAGAGGTTAGGAACACTGACTGTTCTTCCAGAGGTCCTGAGTTCAATTCCCAGCAACCACGTGGTGGCTCACAACCATCTGTAATGAGATCTGGCGCCCTCCTCTGGCCTGCAGGGACACATGCAGACAGAACACTGTATACATAATAAATAAATCTTAAAAAAAAAACTTATTAAAATAATATGTGTTACCAAGCATTGTGGCTCATGCCTTTAATCTCAGCACTTGGGAGGCAGAGGAAAATGGATCTCTGTGATTTTGAGGCCAGCCTGTTCTACATAGTAAGTTTTAGGCCAGCCATGGCTACACAGGAAGACCCTGTCTCAAAAAAAAGGGAGAGTATAACACGAATTGCTAAATGGTCTTCTCAATAAAAAACCCAGAGCCAGACATTGGGGTGAAAGCTGAAACAGAGAAACAGAACAAGCCAGCCATGTTCTTACCTCTACAAAATCCTCAGCCTCAAGAGAGAGACTTCCTGTTTACTCACACCTTATATACTGTGCCCTGCCATCTTACTCCCTTCCTAATACTGGGATTAAAGCCATGTGCTACCATGCCTGGCTCTGTTCCTAGTTTGACCTTGAACTCAGAGAGATCCAGATGGATATATGCCTCCNGAATGCTAGGATTAAAGGCGTGTGCTACCCCTGCCTGACTTCTATGTTTAATATAGTGGCTGGCTTTGTCCTCTGATCCCCAGGCAAGTTTTATTGGGGTACACAATATATTACCACAGGAGAGGACTGGAGAGATGGCTTAGAGGTTAAGAGTACTTACTGTTCTTACAGAGGAC
>LZPO01097235.1:185342-198604 GCA_001675575.1 Neotoma lepida | reverse complement strand
AGGGATCCTTCTATCACCACCTAGGCAGTGCTGGGTTTACAAGCGTGCTACCGTGCCTGGCTTTTTTGCACGGATTCAGGGATCAAACTCAGGTCCTCATGCTTGTGCAGCAAACACTACTGACTGAGCCAGCCCCCCAGCATAAAAAACAAACAACTTTAATATATAAATCTTATTTATCTAATCTATTCCTCTTCATTTGTTACAAAGAAGCATTCATGCTCTCAGTAATTTTGAGTGCTTGATTTAGTATGTACAGTTTTACTTAGTCTGATTGTTTTTTCCATTGTAGTTGTATGTTGATGTCTCATCATGAAGAACCAAAAGTAACAGAAGATGAAGAACCACCCACAGAACAAGACAAGAGGAAGAANATGGTAAGTTATAAGCCTAACTACACACTGTCAGTTGGGCATCCACCTGTATATCTATCCATTCATCCCTTGTTGAAGAATCCAAGTACCTGAGCTTTGTTCCTTGGATAGATTGTTTTGAGATAGTTGATGCCTGTCTGAGAAGAGCAGAAGTTTTGCTCATTAAAAAAAAATGGGATTCAAAAACCTTATTTAAGTTTAATAAAAACAAAACTATTTTGAGGAGACATACTGGATTGTTTTTTTTCCCCATTATGTTATTACCTCTACAGTGCCCCTCCTCTGATCTGCATCATAAGACACTGTAAAATGCCTTACTGATAACTATTAATTCTTGGTATCAGAAGCTGATAAGAATAAAGAACAGGAGGCTAAGAAACTTCAAAAATATAGTGCCTTGAAATTTATTTATGATTTTTAATACTTAGCATGAANGTAAATAGACACAGTATGCTTTGGGAATCTTTTCTGGTCTCCTGGCTCCNGTACTTACTGCCTTCCTTGTGCCTTCTTTCCTCTCTTGCAAAATGACAGCAGCAGTGTNTTTTCTACCCAACCTAGTACAGGTGAACATANAACATATAACATTTGGGCCTAAAACTTAGGGCCTGGTAATCACTGTGTGCTTTCATCATGATTTTNGTCTTGTTATTCCATTCNGTCTCAGTTCTCTTACTTTCANCTTCAAGGGCTTGATCCTGAGCGTGTGGTCAATACTACACTGCTCTAATAGCCTTCATTTAAACCAGGCTCAGTTCAGTCTATCTCACTTTCCTTTTACACTTAGAAACCATCTCCTAAAAGAGTTATTCTTATTTGTTTTCTTTTTTGGTGGGGGTAATCTTTAATGACTAGCCATCTCTCTAGCTCAGGAATGATTCTTAACATTGAAATGTGAGCATTTTTTGTGTAGTTATGTGTGACCTTGAACAAATTGGCTTGTCTTTTTAGACTTGTGCCTCATCTTTGAGATCAGAAGAAAATTGNGTTAGTAGATTGCCAGGGCCTGTCAGCTAAAATCTTTTCTTGATATATTTTAAAAGCTCTTAATGCAGTTCTTTCTTTTCTGAATACATAGTGTTTATGAGTATGTCCNCAGAAGCATCTCTCCTTTAAACAGACCTTTGGTGCTGCTCTAAGATGAACCACGTGTTCTCTTGACTTAGAGCAGTGAGAGGCCCTCACATAACTTGTTGGCCTTTCCCAGTTCTTGCCTTCCTGTTCCCAACTTTATAAGCACTGCAAATGCTATTATTGTCACAGAAAAATATGATAGCATTTTCTCCAATACATTCTGAATTATAAATGAATAGTAGATATTCTGTCATTAGCTTCCATGTATGTTANGTTAATTTTTCTTAATCTGGTAGATATATCCTTTTAGCAAGTTAAACTACTCAAATCTGTGTTTCATTTTGCATTTAATATTTAGTTATATTATATAGTAGTAGTTTATTTTCATTCTAATTTTATTTTCAAAGACAGTGAAATATTGTCTCAAAGATTAATGGAGGAATATTGTTTTATAAATAATAATTTAGAATTCCTTTACTCTAGTGTGTGGTCTTGAAGTAAATATATATTGTCTTCTATTAACAGTTTCAGTGCCTAACTCTGAGGGATCTGGTAAAGATACTGGCTTGCAATTCAAGGTGGGATTGTATGTCTTAACCATGAACACTATTGTGACTNTAGTGATAGTCTTCTCATAACTTTAAACCAAAAAATCAGTTTTACTCATCCCTTTAAGGTTAAAAGTATAACTTGTTTCATTTTGTCCAATATTCATATCATTATNATACAGTAATAGTTTTAACATGGGAAGTTTTGAGAGCCATAGAGAGATATCACGGTTTGAAGTCAAAGGGGAAACAGTTGCTGGTAGATGACTTTGAATTGTGGTTTTTAAAAAAGCAACATCTTTCTTTTACATTTTAAAAGACAATTATTACTAGGAAGAAAAAATTATAACTTCTTAGGTCCAAGATACAAATGGAAATAGTATTGANACATGTCACTGCCTCAGGGCCCTGAAGATCAGTGTCTGTTTCCATGGGTTGCTTTGTTTGAGGGTTTTCTTCAGAAAGGGGCAAGATTAACATGTCAAGTTTTCCATAGGTGTCTTATTATTTTTTAATTTTTAAAACTTTTGCTGTGCTAGGGATTAAAGAAAAGGCCCTAGGCACGTTAGGCCAGGACTCCTCCACTGAACCTCAGCCTCAACCCTCGTAGGTCTTAGAGAAGTCGCTGTATTTTATCATAAATAGAATGGGATTTCCTTTTAGGAAATTAATCTTTTAATGCATTTTTCTTTGTTCTTTTCATTTTGAGGAAAACAATTCTTGGAATATCAAGTGCAATTCCAGGTATTTCATTTAAAGCCTAAGCTTCATCTTTATCCAGTATACTTTAATAGTAAAGTGTAGAATTTGTGCCATTTTCTAGTGAGAATTATGCTAATATGTTAACATTTGAAGTTGCAATTTTCATATGTGAAATGACTTATTAGGCAGTTGTAAGTTAGAGTTTTGAAACTCTAGTTTTGAATATATATATGCTCTTTTGTGTCTACTATTAAGTTANGATTTTTTTTTTCTTATTTTGAGACAGGGTCTTACTCTGTAGCCCTGGTTGGCCTGAAATTCACTATGTAGACCAGGCTGGCTTGAACTCACAAAGATCTACCTGCCTTTCCTTCTGTCAGAGCTGAGATCAAGGGGATGACTGACCACACCTGACTCACATCTTATTACTATTCTTTATTTTTAAATTTTAAATTCTGTGTGTGTACAGTATATAAGATTTGCATCAATTGTAACATGATCAGCTCAGGGTAATTAGAATATGCATCACTTCACATCCTTAGTTATTTGTGCAGAAAATACTTAAAATCTATACCCTTCAAAATTTCCATATTCTTTTCCTAATTTTTTGTTTTTTCTTTTTGAGATAGGGTCTCAAGTAGCCCAAACAAGCCTTGAATTCTCTATGTATATCAGAAATGACTTCTAATCCTCCTACCTTTACCTCCTAAGTGTTATAATTAGCATCATGTACCACCATTCCAAGTTCCTTCATAATTTTCAAATGTATGATACATTANACATCGAATATCCCTCATCCAAAATGTTGGGCCAGAAAAATGTTTCAGATTTTTTTTTTCAAATTTTGTAGTATTTGCATTGACTTAACCTATAGAGCTTACCNANCCCAAAATGATCAAAAGTCTAATATTTTGGAGTATCTTGTGAGTACTCAGAATTTTTTTGATTTATAAATGCTTATCATGTACTCACTACATTCCCCACATTAAACTTACTCCTCCTGTCTGACCAAATATCATATGGTTTGGCATCTTGCAGATATCCCTAAGAAAACATCATGAAACATGTAGTAAATAGTCTTATATTGGTGAAAGAATTCTGAGGGTAAAAGTAAGATTTTGAGTATCTGCTGCTGTAAGTGAGAGTCTGGTTTAATATATACTTAATAGTTACATAAATTAACAATGACAATATAAGTAACTTCATACATTATTAAGCACTCATGTTGTTAGGAGAAGTACAAATGCAGAAGAGTCTATCAAGATGCCATTTATTTTACTTTAAAATAATGATAGTAACATATATTATATTTTGCAACTAGAATCTAAATGGGGAAGTCAAGGCACAGAGAAGTTACCATTTGCTAAAGGTCATAGATTCAGCTAAAGAACAAAGTAAAGCCTAGCTTCTCNCCCCNCCCCTTTAAACACAGTGAGTTGTAGGATCTACTTTGATTCTTTTACACATGTTTATCCAAATTGTCCCAACACCATTTGCTGAAGAGGTTGGCTTGGCTTTTCATCAGTGTATATTTTAGATACTATCAAAACCACATTGCTGTAGCTATGTGAATTTCTTTTGGGATTTTCTGTTCTATTGTTCTGCATGTCTGTTTTTGTACCAGTGAGTGTTTTGTTTGTTTGTTTGCCTGGGACCCAGTATGTAGCAGAGAATGACCTTAACTCTTGTTGCCTCCACCTTTCAAGTGGGATTATATTTATTATATATTTATTATATATATTATTTACTTTTGGGATAAAGATAAGCTTTAGCTTTCTTTCCCACTTAATACCTACCAGATGTCTCGGTCTGGGAGTCCTGTGTATAGAATATTTTCTAGAAACTCCACCTCTTCATTTGGTGAGTAGTCAGGTTTGGAAACAAATAGAATAGGAGTTAAACCCCTTGACGGTCTTTTAAAACCTCCACTAACCCTTCCAACTTTCCTTCCCATCTGTGTCTCACACTGGCTAACCTGAATGACTTATCTTCACAGAGCTATGTAGTCGGACTTTTTCGTTGGGACCATCAGCTCCCCAGTATGACAGGGAGAGTTATTATTAATTATGAAAGCTAGGCCTTAGCTTAGGCTTGTTTCTAACTAGCTCTTACAGCTTAAATTAACACATATCTTTTAATGTACATTCTTTTATGTGGCTCGGTTACCTTTACTCTGTACTGCCCAGGCTACTTCCTCGTGTCTCCTGGTATCTCTGTGCCGGGAATCCCGCCTAGGTCTTGGCCATTCAGCTTTTTATTAAACCAATCAGAGTGACACATCTTCACAGTGTACAAAAAGATTATTCCACAACATTTCCCCCATTTTGTCGAAATAAAAAGGAAAGGTTTTAATTCTAACACAGTAAAACTATATACAGTAAAAATTATCATGTAAGAATTACATATACACTATCCAGTCCATTTGTATTTCACAAATTCTGAGAAAGTGCTGTATTATCTATCCTGAGAAAATGCTGTATTATCTATCCTATCTTGTGAGTCAAAAATTTATACCTAATTTACTTTTTATCATAGCTTGTATTACCAACCCAAAAATATCTTTTTAGACCTTAAAACCTTTTCTTAGATGAACAACTTGAGCTCTTGTGTCTCTCAACCTTACACACTTAACATCTCTTTTGTAAGTTTTTTTTTTCTTAATTTGGTAACAAAGAAAACTGTAACTATAACTATCTTGTCTTCAACTCCATCAGGGACCCAAGAAGGTTAAAATATTACTTGAGTAAACAGGAAGTGCAGAGTCTTCTGTAAACTTTTTCTGGCTCCTATAATCTTGGTAAATTAAGTCCCAATAACAACTCCTCCCGAATTTTTGAGACAGACTCTCATTATGTCAGCCTGATTGGTGTTCAGTTCCTAGTTGCTGGGATACCAGGCGTGTGCCACCATGCCTGACCAAGTCCCTTATTCTGTATAGAACTATCTCTTAGCAGCTCTGCATCCCTCATTGAGCTTTGGTAGATATAGCAGGTTTCTCAATGCCATTCAGCATGCATGACAGATAGNAGGAGCTCAACAAATGGCTCATGAATNAATGAGTGAGTTGGAAAAACACAAATGAATGAGAGACACAGCCCCTACCGTCAGGAGCNCATAAACCACTGTAGAGACAGAACTGAAGTGCCATGTTCTCAGAAGGGCGTAGCAACAATCNTGTGTGAGGCAAAAACAGTTATTGACATTTATGTGTTATCACTGGTCTACCAAACCATAGTGATAGCTAGAAATAAGGTAGCTAAAAGGTGGTGGCTTTTCCATAGACTGGTTGATCATTCTGTAGAACTCTTACAAGCCTGCAAGATCAACAGAGCCAGCACCAACAGTTCATCTCAGAGCTGGTCTTTTNCCCGCCTAGCTTCAGCTCCTGAAATGGACCTCAGATGAGCTAAGCAGAAAATCTTAAAAGCAGTAGGATGGAGAAAGGAACATTACAAAGTGGTCCACTGTCCTTAAGGGACATCTCCAAGACCTCAAGTGTGTGCCTAAGAACTGTGGAGAGTACTTAACCCTATGGATTCTGTGTTTTAAAACTGTTTGACTTCTGAATTAAGCATAGTAAGAATCGAATAATAGTAACTACTTATAAANTAGATAAAATAGATACAGTTATAACATATACTGTGATAAAAGACTGGGGAGTATGGTCTCTGTGTCTGAATATCCTACAGGAGCGCACTAACCCTTTTTGTAAAGATGTGAAATGGTATAGTGCTTATCCTTGGGGGGATGAAGTATGGCAGTTCTTGTGGCACAGCGTTAGAATACTGCATAAAGGTTCCTGGGACACAAGCCCTGCAGTACCAAACCCACAACACTGAATCTCATATCAGTAATGGCTTAGTAGCTGTTTTGGTTATTGAATTCAATGTTGTATATTGTTGAATATAAAAAGTATTCAATCTCTACTTAAAACTTAGCAAATTTCACTTCAATGCTAATGGAAGACAGCATCTTGTTTTCTAGTTTTTCTTTAGCTAACAACAATGTGAATTATTACACAGTGCTCAGATAAACCATGGCAGCATCATAGGGGACTCCTGNCTCAAGTTGTTTACCTGTAGTATTGGAAATTTACCCAATGAATGAAACCTCAAAAATATGTGCTTTAATGCCCTGTCATTAGCATAGAAGCACTCATATTTGTTACTTTATGACTTACAGTCTGATTTTTCCTTTGAAACTTGCTAATTGTGCTGGGTGTGGTATTCCACACATGCTAAGCATTCAGGGGCTAAAGTTGGAGGAGCCAAGAGTTCAAGGACAGACTGAGCTGCTTGGCAGTAACCTATGTCAGAAAACAGAAAGAGGAAAACGCTGAAAGTTATTTTTTTTTCTTAAGCTTTTGGCACATAATAGTCTGTATAAAATTTGAGGTATTATAGATAATAGGGGAAACCCAGTTATAATATACCCAGAGTCTGTCTGCTAGTAGAAAACAATTAGGTAGACCCAGGTTTCCTGATTTTAATAAATCAATTAATATGAAATCATTATGAGTAGGTAATGCCTCCTGGAACTCTCAACAATTCTTGTTCATCTATAAAGCTTTTATTGCAGCATATGTTAATGTATTTAACTATTGCCCTGATTGCATTTATAGGGATATTAATTTTTACTAAAGCAGTTCAGAGAATATTTTTGTACTTAAATTTTGTTTCCACATTTTCTTTTTTTTATAATAGTTTACTTTCTTTATATTTTTTAAACGATTTATGAGCATTGGTATTTTGTTTTGCCTGCTTGTGTGGCCTTCTGAGGGTGTTAGGTCCCCTGAAACTGAGGTTACAGACAGCTGTGAGCTGCCATGTAGGTACTGGGAATTGAACCTGGTTCTTGGGAAGAGCAGTCAGTACTCTTAACTGCTAAGCCATTTCTTCAGCCTCGTTTCCATATTTTCTTGTCTTGAAAACTTTTTAAGATTTTATTTGTATTTTATGTATATGTATATTTGTCTGTGTAAGTGTATGCCACATACTTGCTTGCAATGCCCACAATGGTAAAAATCCTCAGGAACTAGAGTTAAAGATGGTTATGAACCACCTGGTGTGGGTGCTGGGAACTGAACTCATGTTCTCTGCAAAAGCAGGAAGTGCTGAGCCCCAACAATAGAATTCTTAAGCTTTAATATTAAATAACCATTTAGAAAATAGTAAGTACAGATTACTGTTTCTCATTCTGAAAGTATGGCACTATTGATGTTATTTTCATAAATATCTATACTTATATATGTACATATCATTACTTATATGTTGTCACATGTACTTATTATCACCCACCACCAGATCTCTTAAGGCTCAATTATTAAAAGTCTAAATCCTTCAGAATACATAAGCATGTAAAAACATTTGAATTCTCACACACTGCAATTCTGTTCNTTTTTTTGGCTAAGCAGCGTGTGATCCTACCTGCTGTAGTTGAGGAACTGCTTCTCTTGACCTCCACTTAATGCCAGTCAAGTACCATCTTCAAAGGGAACGTTTTCTTTTGCCTTCATCCCATGAATGCATTTTCCAACAGTCAGTATATGCACAGTGTTTCCTCGGCTGCAGTATGTATTCCTTTCTGTATCCCTGTCTGCTGGTGTGTTTGATCAACAGTGTCTATACTGTATTAAAAAGCCTCTTATTAGCTTAGTAACAAGCTGATTTCTTAAAGGAAGATTTTTCTTGTTTTTATGTTTTGCAGAATCTTTATTTTTTTTCTCTTAAAATTTGCCAACTGTGGCTGGGCATGGTGGCACATTGCTTTAATCCCGGTACTCAAGAGGTAGAGGCAGGCGGATTACTGTGAGTTCAAGGCTAGCCTGGTCTACAGAGTGAGTTCCAGGACAGCCAGGGCTACACAGAGAAACCCTGTCTCAAAACAAACAAACAAACAAACAAAAAAGGCCAACTGTTACATTGTATCTAGATGGCACTGAAATGTACAAAGTGTCCTTTGAGAATGTATAACTTCATCTAAGACTGACTTTGTAAACAATAGTAAATACTTCACAGTTGTGGACTTAATATAGCTTTCCTTACAAACAAGACCCTTTTAGTGGTGCATGATGGAAGCAGGAAGCCTGAAAGTTCAGGCCAGTCTGGACTACACAGTGAGATGCCTACTCAGAAAGCCAAAGGTCCTGTGATAGAGCACTTGTCCAACATGAGCAAGGCGCTGGGTTTAATCCCTAGCAGTGCATACACCTTTAAACCAACACTGAATGTAACTCAAATCCTAGAAATACGGTTGGAATAAGCAAATTGGCCTTTAAGAACTGCAGAGTTGTCAGTGACATTAAAACAGAGGCCAGAAAGTAATGAATTGAAATAATACAACTGAGTTGTAATAAAGACANGAATTGATAACCAGATGCCCTCCTGAGACAGCAGTTTTTTCCTTGGATGGAACTAAAATGTTAATCAAGAAATAGTTTGAGATCGTAGAGGTCAAGATCCTCCACAGCAGGCTTTGTAAGGGCAATCACAGACACTGAAAAAGACAAGGCTGTTGACCATGGCTTGGGAATTTAATAGAGCATCGGCTTCTAAGTGTTGTATTTTATGTTGTCTGTTTATTTTAGTTGAAACTTAAAACTAATTGCCTGCTGATATCAGTATTGTTCTTGAATATTGCAGGCAGTCTTACTATTACCTCCTTATTTAGTTGAATTCTTACTAAAAACCTTAATCAACAAGTTCAGATACTGCTGTTCACTTGGGAACTGGCAGTGTAATATACTGACTGGATGTAATAAAAAACACCCAGGGCTGTGGGTGAAGAGTTGGACCCCACATGGGGAAAGTCTCTTTTCTGTTTTCATTTCTGATTTCCCCATCTGCCACCTTTCTTCTGTCAAAGCATTGTTCTCTATGTGGGAGCTGTTATTTTAAAGAGATTTTGAAAATATAAGTGACTTATATTAACTTAAAAACCACAAATAAAATGATTACAGATATGAAATACTGTTTTCCCAAGGAAAACTTTACCAATGTGGCATGTACCCTTCCAATATTTTATTTGCACATATAATTATATGATCTTTTGTATTTCATAAGTTAGAAATATGATATTATATATATCAGCAAATCATTTACAATGCAAGCACTNAGACCCAGTTTATCTAAACTGGGCATTATGGCTGGGCATTGTGCCATACTTGCAACTCCTGTGCTGAGAAGACAGACAGGNGGAGGGTCTGGGGCTTAAAGGCCAGCTATTCCAGGATAATTGGTGAGCTTCAGACTAAAGAGGGACCCCGTCTCAAGGAGGTATACTATACATTAGTATATAGTGTATTTATATAATATAGTATTTCTCTCTCTCTCTCTCTATATATATATAATATGTATATATGTGTGTGTGTATATATATATATATACACATATATTCTGCTCTGTTANGTGTTCCTTAGGTATAAATATACAAATATATTTCCATGAATATTAATTTGTTTTGCATCATTTCTTTTAATGGTTGCATATAATGAAATTCTATTGAATGAATTTCCATCTCACCCTCTTCCTGTCACCCCTACACCCTGGGTATTGAACCCAGCGCCTTATATCTGTTAGCCAGTTACTCTGCCACTGAATTACATTCTTGTCCCCTCGTGAGTCTTGAGCAGCTGTTCTTTAGACAGTTCCTGCAAAAGCTTGAGGACCTGAGTTCTATTCCAAGCGCTCATGTAAAAAGCCAGACATAGTAAACCTAGTGCTAGGGAAATTCCCTCGGGCTTGCTAGCCAACCAGTGAGCTCCAGGACCAACCAGTTTAGCCTAAAAACTTTTTTGCNTTTTTCCATGCAGCATCATCTAAATACAAAAGAGTAGCTGACATAAATAAACATAGTGATTCAGACTTGGGTATTTGGCATATGTGATTCTTGAAAGGCCAGCCTGTCACAGTAAGAAAAACAATGAATGGTATATGTTGCTTACTGCTAAATTTGAACAATCAAGCAAAATTAGAATTTTGCAAATTGTTTATATTTTATCCCCCTGAGTTTGATAGCTTCCTACTTANTTTTCACATGTATCCAGCAGTGATAATAAGTTTAGAATATTTTGATAGTGAATATTTTCAACACTTACATAACTCAGTGGACCTGTATTTTGTAAATGACTAGTATTAAATTCATGTTTAAAAAAATCATTCAAGGGTAAAAGATTTATTCAAAGGGCAAGATAGATTTTAATGTAACAGAGAATGGAAAGTTCACAGTATGGTTTCAGATTTCTTGTTGTTAANTGACCTTTAAGAAAATACTGTTTGTGAGTTTTATAGTAATTTTTAAAAATGGACCTGTAATGCTCTAAAATGCTTTTAAACATCCATTCTTTCAATTATATATATCCAAGAAGGACTGGTGGTCTGTCTTTTGTTTGTTTGTTTTTNTGTTAATTTAGCCCAAATACATAGGACAAGAGATTGAATGAAGAAATAGATGTGAGGATTCANGTTTTTTTTCTATTGGACTAAACATTACAGAGATTTGTTAAAAGCTAAAATAATCATCCTCGAGTTTGTTCCTTTAGTAGCTATAGCTGCATGTCTTAAATGTTCTTGACTTTGATAAACAAAATTGCATTCTGTTCAGAAAATTAGAATGCAGGCTGTCAGAATTTCTTTAAATAACAGGGATTCTTGCCAGGCCTGTGGTGCAGGTCTATAAACCAGCAGCAGGCTAAAGGCAGGAGCTCTGTGAGCCAAGCCTAGCCTGGGCTGCATCTAAGTAAAACCCTATCTTGAAAACAAAAAGAATCTGTTCACTTAGCTTTTGTGTGTTTTGTGTTTTGTGTTTTGTGTCCTAAAACTCAGCTGCTGGGGAAAAGGTGGTTTGTGGGGCTGGGAGAACGACTCAGTCAGCAAATCATTTCCATTGCAGGCAATGGGACCCATGTGAGAATGCTGGGCCTTGTGCCTTCCTTGTAACCCTGTGCTGGGAAGACAGACAGGAGGGTCTGGGGCTTAAGGGCCAGCTAGTCCAGCATAATTGGTGAGCTGCAGACCAGTGAAGGGCCCTGTCTCAAGGAGGTGAATGGAGTGGTGTTTCTGAGGGTGACACTTGAGATTGCCCTCAGCCCCTACATGTGCACTACACGTGTGTACGTGTACCCACACTTTTTAAGCAGGTTCTCTCTAGGGCTCAAACTCAGGGCTTCCTGCTTTCAAGGCATTCACTTTACCAAGGGAACCGAGGTTTGCTTTAATTTCTTCCTCCCCCTGCTTCCTTTCTTCCTCCTTCTAATAGAGCCTCTTGTAGCCTAACCTGACCTTGAACTTGCAAGTGTAGCCAAGAATGACTGAAATAATGAACCTCCTGTGTCTATGTCCTGGGTGCTGAGATTATATGGGTACATAGCACCATGCCTGACTTTGTGTGATGCTAGATAGAGATTGAGTCCAGAATGTCATGCATGCTGTGCAAGCTNCAGGGAGGTATCATCTAGTCTAGACTGGCCCGAATTGGCTGTATCTGAGAATGATCTTGCCTGATTCTCCTCTGTGCATTTCCCAAGTCCTAAGAATATGTGTAACCTACCACACTCAGCTGTTTATTTTTCTTCCTTTCATTGTTTAGAGACTACTTTATTAGTTTCTGTAATGAGAGCAGAAAATTTTGACAAGAAAAGATTCAAGATTATATGTAGCCACACTGCATACTCTAGAGGAGGAGAAAGCTTCATGGCATTTCCAACTCCAGGACCGCACCCCATCCCATATAGGTGCCGTCCCTCACATTCAGTTTACACAGATGTGTTTCTTCCAAGTAGTGCATGGCAGTGCCATTGCCCAGTTCACATGCATGGCAGTGCCATTGCCCAGTTCACATGTCCTGCTCATCGTCCCTCCCTCTAACGCCATCTACCTCCTCTGTCTGTCATAACACAGTTCACATTCCTTAGTTCAGCTATGCAGTACAGCCACTCTTCATGTTTCAGTGTAAAATTGTTTGCTTTGAGCCACGTCTCACTATGTATCTCTGGCGGGCTCAAACTCATGAAGATCCTACACTGTTTTTGGATTCTGAATGTTCATGTCACTGTAAGAGCTGGAGATTGGTGGTCTTTGTTTAGGAAACTGACCTTGGGTAGTTGGGTGTACCAACTTTCAAGTAGTGCTTGGTAACTGATTCTGAAACAGTCTCATTTCACATGATCCTTAAAGAAAAAACAAGACTTTTTTTCTGAGGAATTGGCACAAACTTATTTATAGTTTTAAAATCTCAAGTACATTGTGGATATCCAATGGTTCCTTTTTTGTGTCGGTTAAATCTTGGTATGTTCAGTTCTCCGTGATTTTTAGAAACTGCACTGAAGAAGGGTGAATAGTGAAGCGTATATTTTGAGAGGCTGTTTTCTATTGTAGCTTTCAGATTTCTTTTTCTTTTAGATGAGATTTGTTTTTTTATAATTGGTTTTAAGGGTTTTTTTTTCTTGTATTTCAACTATGTTAGTGTATTCAGGGCCTGCTGTGGTAGGATAGCTGGGCTCTTGTGGTGACATATTACCCTGGCTGTTATTGATTATGTTCCTATGCTAGGCATCTGGGTTTGGGGT
>LZPO01097235.1:112800-134223 GCA_001675575.1 Neotoma lepida | reverse complement strand
CCCTAATAAGATCACAGGAGTCTCAAAGATGTAGCCTTGGCTATCTCTGAACTTGCTGTGTAGACCAGGTTGGCTTTGAACTCACAGAGATCTGCCTGCCTCTGCCTCCCAAGTGCTGGGATTGAAGCTGTGTGTCTCCATGCCTAGGTGTCCAAGAGAGATTTAATTGTGCACAAAACATTGGAAGATCTCTCTGCAAGACACAGCATGAGAGGGAGCAGGGCTAAGTAAACAAGGTGAAGCAGGGCTCAGNGCTGTTAGAGGACACCTACAAGACAGGGATGGTCAGGAGGAATGGTTCTAAGAGGGTCTTGCCCAGACTGCTGGGTCTCAAAGCCTGGGCACAGGTGGCTCATTTGTTCTTGATTCTAGCTCCTTCCCTTTTTTTGGCCATTGACGGGAGATAGTATGGCCTTTACAGCCTGAACACTGCTCTCACTCTAAAGGGAAGCATTTGGAGGCTTGTGGTTGACCACACTCCACACTGAAGATTCTTCTGAAGGCTATTTAGTGGTACAGCAACCTAACTATTACAGGTATATAATCCCAGCACTTGGAGGTGGAGACAGGAGGATCAGAATTTCAAGGTCACCCTCAACTGCATAGCAAGTGTGAGGCAGCCTGGGCTACTTGAGGACCTGTATCGATGACAATAAAAACAACAACTTTAACNAAAAGGCATTCCATAATATGAATCCTTGTGTTCTTCTTTCTAAGGGCTTTTTAAAAATAAACTAATCTGCAGGCTTTTGCTTAACCATAGTACGTTGTTTTTCTGAATTACCTCTCAAAACTCAATAAAAGGTAAAAATCCATCCACAAAGTCAAAAATCAATAAACTTAATCCAAGAGGAGATAGCAGGAGATGAGGCTTTCATAAGGATTTCAGAAGGTAGATGCCTGTTATGAATAATGTGTTAGCTACTAATCAAAAAGGAAGAGAGCGGAAACCACAGGTGCCTACCANAGGTGGCAAGTGAACTGAAGAAACCACCGACACTTTAGGAACACNGTGTGCTATGTATCTGGGAAGGGTTTTAGGGACTAAGAACAGGATTGTCTAAAGAGTCTGTATAAGAAGAATGACCTCGGGGCTGGAGAGATGGCTCAGCAGTTAAGAGCACTGGCTGCTTCTCCAGAGGTCCTGAGTTCAGTTACCAGCAACCACATGGTGGCTCACAACCATCTATAATAGGATCTGATGCCCTCTGCTGGCAAGCAGAGCACTCATACATAAAATAGAAATAAATAAAAATTAAAAAAAAAGAAGAATGATTTCTCCATAATCTTGATCACCCCTGGTCACCATGACATCCTAGGAAATGAGAGGTTTACTCTCAAAGGATCGTGAGTTCAAGGCCACCGTAGGCTACAGAGTGAGGACCCTTCCACAATAAAACTGGATTGTCTGGGATCTGGATGGAGCAAATGGCTCCACTAAGAATTCATGAAAACTGATCTATTCTTACACAAATATTTGTCTCAGACCAATAATATGCTATTAGAGTTATATAGCATCAAGCCAGGCAGCCCTGATTTTTCAAAGGTAGAGTACACTGAATATTGTCTCACAACTTAATATTGTATAACACAACTTAATATAGTATGAACAGTACATCATGAATAAGATTCAGCAGACACTGCAAATANAAAGATTAGCATTTATAGAATGCCTGAGATAAGAAAATGTTCCATATTTGCTGTATTTACTCTAGGTTTGAGGAAGGAATAAATACCTGGGACTAGAAATGGCAGGGGAATCTTTAGGGCCTTTGTGAGCCAGGGCTAGCTCGTGAATGCTAAGAGGAATCTCAGGACCCGTGTGGAGGCTGAGATGGCCCATGGAGCATACCTGATGCTGCTTATATATTTATGTGATTTTAGAGGTTTATTTATTTTTATTTTATGTGTGTACATGTTTTTCCTGCATGTATGTATGTGTAGTGTATAACTGATGCCCTTGGAGGCCAGAAGAAGACACTGGATCCACTGGAAATAGAGTTACAAAAGGTTGTGGGCCACCATGTGGGTGCTGGGAAATGAACCCAGGTCTTTTACAAAAGCAGCAAGTGCTCTTAACTTCTGATCTTCCTCTCCAGTCTTCTATGTACT
The DNA here is from genome assembly GCA_001675575.1 of Neotoma lepida. NCBI lineage: Eukaryota > Metazoa > Chordata > Mammalia > Rodentia > Cricetidae > Neotoma > Neotoma lepida. The sequence continues at coordinate 132,111 of LZPO01097235.1, read as the reverse complement.
TAAAAAAAATCTTATTCCAAATCCCTTGTGATTTATTCTCCATGTGAAATTGTCAGGAGGCTGTGGCAGAGTTGACCCACAAGGACCTATGAAAGCTCCTGTAACCCCAAAGGCCAAGGATAAGAGTTGAAGCATTCAAAGCATCCTCAGGGTGCTCTGGGAGGTTTTATAGTTGAGCCTTCCTCTCTCTTATGAAGTGATAAACTTATAATTGGGAAGTTGAGAAGGGGTTAGGTGAACAGACAGATGTGTTCCTGTGGAAAGATGAGTCATATGCATGGCCATTAGCAGTGGTACTGCTTAGAATTAAGTCCCAGCTCTGTCGGCCGAGTGACCCCAGGCAAATGAAGCGCTCAGCACCACAGTGTCTTCGTCTGTGAACTGAGAATGTAATCTTCCCTTNATTCCAGGATGACTATGAGGATTAAATGAGTTTATATTTGTCAGTAGCGTCCAGTTGGGAATAAATACCATGTAAGTGCAATCTGCTATATAAATCATAATCTTTTTTTTGTTTGTTTTTTGTTTTTCAAGACAAGGTTTCTCTGTGTAACAGTCTTGGCTGTCCTGAACTCGCTCCNTAGACCAGGCTGGCCTCGAACTCACANANATATGCCTGCCTCTCTCTGCCTNCTGAGTGCTGGAATTAAAGGCNTGCACCACCACTGCCTGGCTATAAGTAATAACTTTTAATCCAGTAAGGTCAGGACCCTCCAAAGGCAGATTTTATCTGGTCCTCTTCTCAGGAAGTTTGGACATTGCTGACATGAACAGAGAGCTCTCCCCTTGTCCTGTATAAATCTCCTAGAGACAGGATGGGATTTACCAGTGTCATAAGTGTTAGGGGGCCCCTTGGCCCCCTTATTTTCAGCACAAAGAAACNGAGACCCAGGAAGCCTTGGTCACGTGCCCAGCTCCACACAGCTGGTTTGTGGCAGGGCCACAGCCAGAGCACTGACTCCAAATACATTTTTATTAAGCTGAAATTACTTTCCCCCATCCATAAATATCTGATAAAGCCAAGCATGCAGGCCATTTGGTAGGAGGAAAGAATTAATGATTAAGCCTCCTTCTGAATAAATCGATCTCATTCATTAGCATGCTTTCATATTACAAATTATCTAATCATTATCCTTATTGAGAACACTCCGTGCCCAACATAAATGGCAGCTCTGAGAATGTGAGCTAGCCTGGCAGTGATCTTTGTCAGTGGCTAGTTAAGGATTTCCATCCTTTGGTTTTTCATTTACCTTCTTGCTTCTCTTCTTCTTCTCCCTGGGATGCTGTCAAATAGCCCCCCCCCCTCCATTTAATCAACGTTGTTAAATCCGTCACCTTCATACATCAGGATCTCCCTTCTAGCTCCTGTTTCAGTGCTGTCCTGTTCTTGTTGTGCACACATAGATTTTCACAGTACTTATAAAGCTTTTCTCATTTTTATAAATGTTATCCACATATGATATGTACAAACATTTACCATATCCAAAAATATCCCACAAATGCACATTTTAATGGATACATATATTACTATAAAACTGTAATATCAGTTCCCCATTGCTGACCTTTGGATTGCTTCATGAATGTGGTATTATGTCACACTCCCTTGCAGTGCTGGGGCTGGGACCGAGGCCCTTGCAACAAATGTTAGGCAAGTGGTCAGTCACTGGACTACATCCTTAACCCTTCCTTTTTTCTTTTCTTTTAATTTATGGCCAAAAGACATAGTCTAAAGATTGAAATGATGTGGCCAGATGTACTTTTATAGCCAGATGTTTTCCTGACGACGATTGCTCCCGCTTTTGTGAGCATACCGGTTTTTATCCTACTCTTCTCCACCCTGAGTATCTGGCAGCTTTTACTCACAAGCAAGCATGCTTATGCCAGGCAGNGTTTATTAAAGTGCCAACAGACCGTCTCTGAATGTTATTGGAATGATAGGTTCCTGGGTTGGAGATTTTTTTCCTGTTTGAGTTTATACTTAATTGGCAAAAACCTGTAGACACGATAGTTTTTATTTATGTAACAATGCTTTATAGAGCCATCATTCAATGCTAACTTAGTGGTAATTTCATACCCTATAAGANGCTGACCTGTAGTAGGAGGGTGCTGTGGTACTTTACAATAGGAAGAGGGAGTAGAAAGGGAAGAAAAGNAGACGGGAGAGAAATNTGGGAAAGAAACATCAGATTTCCCTGTGGGAGAAACAGGAAAAATCCCCCAGGAACAGGCCACACTCATAGTGTCCTGACCAGGTCTATTCTTGAATTTCCCTGCTCTGTCCANCTNCCACCCCACTGTCCNTCTGGTGTGGCTTCCCATATGTTTTCTCTTCCCCAGGTTGTACTGTACTGCAGTCTATTTGTTCTAAAAGTATCATGGCATTTGTGAGTTATGGGAGCTCTTTAATGAGTTCTGCTTAATGGGCTTCCTAGGATAATAGGATCTCTGTTCCCCCTAGGAACGATGCTGATTCCTGTTCTTGGCACCTTCTGGATGCAGCTCACANGTTACTTCAAACTATGCTCTTTCTCTTTCCTTGAGTTGTTTGTTGATCAAACATATGAAATGGTTTTTTAAGAAATGTCCTCAATTTGGGGCTGGAGAGATGTAGGGAATAGAGGAAGCCCTGAGTGAGTGAAGTTCTCCGTGAACGTGTATTGTTGACATGGGCACGTCTGTGTTGAGGACTACAAGGCTTTGCACCTATAGGGAATAGGCAAAGCCATTTCCCTATATGGAATGGACTCAAGAGGGTATTAAANCTTTTCTTGAGGCTTTGAGTGTTTATTAATGGTTGATCAGTGTGTGCAGCAACTGTACGTCCTCCACCCATGATTACAGCCTGAGACTGCTCACCTACAGAGACCTCCTACCAAGGGCAATTAACCCCGGACACAGTGCTATACATAACAAACACACACAGGTTCTTGGTTGAGGGAGTAGCGGACTCCCACCTGATTCCAGATTTACTGTACATGTGTCTGTGTGTCTGTCCTTTCTTCATTCTCTCAATGTCCCCAGTCTGAGTTCCAGAGCTTAAGCCATGCAGGATGCTGCTGAGAGATAGCTCGGTGGTAAAGAGTGCTTGCTANTCTTGCAGAGGACATGGGTTCCATTCCTAGCAACGGCATGGTGACTCACAACCATCAGACTCCAGTTCCAGAGAATCTAACTCCCTTTTCTGGCTTCCACAGGCATCAGGCACACCTATGGTAACACATACAAACACACAGGCCAATGACTCATACACATTAAACAAAAAAAACAAATCCTCATTAAAAAAATTGTTTACAATTAATTCTGCCCTTAGATCTTGGCTGGCATTCTGGCTTGTTTAAAACAATATGTTAGAAGTGACACTGTGACAGATCTAAAAATGGNCTCAGGGCGCCTTGCACATTGAAGCTCCTTGAATAGCCTTGATACTTACTGGGTGGCATCTTGTCACCCCTTCACCTTCGTCAACATTCAGTTAACTTTCACAAATTGAGCTGGCCCACTGACGTACAGCTGACTGACCCTTGTAGAAGCTTAGCAGACCCCATAAAAATCCCCGACTGCAGAAATGGGAGTTTACAAAGCAGTTGGTGTGTTAGAGCACCAAGTTCCGAGGGAGACTTGTAATCAAGCAGCAGCTGACATCTACCAAGTGTTGATCTGTTCCCAATATGCTTATGCCACCTGTGCTGTTTTGTAATTACATAATTTAATTAAATATTACTTCAAAAGAATGACATATGGATATGAAAATGAAGAAAATTACTCCTATGAAAATGGCATCAAATGCATTGTGGAGACTTGATAAAAATGTTACCTTCCAAATGTTGTCATAAAAGATGTTGATGAAACACCTGCTTTAAAAAATAAGACAAAATCCAAAGGGAAAGCCATACNATCGGAGGGTTCCCACCCAGACTAATTCCTGTGTTTTTAAGTTTTTGTCTGTATGAACAAATTGAAACTGGATGTCANAATTGGATCATATTATGAAAGTAAGGCAGGAGCTGTTGAATAAAGAAATGCAGCAACANCCTCATGGCTTAANGAAGATGGANTGCNGTTTGTTTCATGTTCTAGGCCAGAGAGAAGGCTGTTTTGTGTGATCCAGGCCTTTTGTNATTATTGNTGAAATGACTTTGATGTGTAGATATGTAGNAGTTGTGTTGTCTTCATGGTTAGAATTGTGTGATCCCAGGTTCTGGAANCAGGAAAGAAATCCTGGAGGAATCACAGCCCTAACTACAGGCATCAGCCCAGAGGTGGCACTCAGCAACTACTTTTGCACTCACCTGACCAAACAGTCACACGATCTACCTAAGGCCCTTGAAAGATTGGGAAATGTAGGCTTGCTGTAGGGTGTTATGGTGGATACCCACAGCCACTGCTCTTTTGTTACGGAGGAGAGAAAGGGCTTAGATGAAGAGCCAGCTCTCTCAACCAGAATGGTGCACTATGGATTAGATTTTCAAGAGACAGACAATGAGAAATTTTAACTACACAGTGGGAAAGCCTGGGGAAATACATGTGTACATTTAAGTTAAAATAACACATTAACGATGAGCCGTCATTTAAGTTAAAATAACACATTAACGATGAGCTGTGTCTAAGTTTTATTGTTTGTGAACCGTACTCTTGATTTCTCATCATTAACAGTTACAATTGTACTGATTATAATAGAAAAGAAAGCTTTTTACCCTTTCTTTATTCTGGTTCTTCAGTATCTCTATATAATATTTAATGACTATTCTTTTTTACTTTTTGGGAATCAAGACTATTGAGGACTCTTAAATATCTACCTATTGTCTCCAAAGGCCATNATCTGTGAAGTAGTCCATATTTGCAAGAAAACATAGTGTTGTTCTCTTAGTGTTTGGGATGTGGCCAAGGAAGTCAGGAAGAAATACCTAATCAAAATATATTTAGTAATTCCTTGNGAATTTCATGGATTGCATTTTGATCATATTTACTCCTCCCACTCTTCCCATAAATGCCTAATTTAATTNNTGAAAAGGTCACAATCAAAGAAGAAAATAGGGTGCTTCCCAAGACTAATTTTGCATCTGTGTCANGCTTCTANGCAGCAGAAACACCTGAGTTATTTTAGGGGGATAGAAAAGCTTNGTNTCTGGTGACCCAGTGAAATCCCTTTAAGAGCTGTTCTTTCTCTTTTGAATTTATCCTTCTGCATAAAGAAGAGCCACTCAGAAGATTTGAAGGCANGGATGCAAAATGGTGTTAAATCCCATGGTTTAACCTGATTGGTCTAATAAAGAGCTGACCGGTNAATAGCAAGGCAGGAGAAAGGATAGGCGGGGCTGGCAGGCAGAGAGAATAAATAGGAGGAGACATCTGGGAAAAGAGGAGATCAAGGAGTGAGAGAAGGAAGAGGACTTAAGGGGCCAGCCAACCAGCTACAGAGCCAGCCACAGAGTAAGAAGTAAAGAAACATATACAGAAATAGAGAAAGGTAAAAGCCCAGAGGTAAAAGAAGATGGGATAATATGTTAAGAAAAACTAGTTAGAAATAAGCCAAACTAAGGTTGGGCTTTTTTAAGTTAAAACAAAACAAAACAAAACAAAACAAAACAAAACAAAACAAAACAAAAACTCATGGTTTGAGGCCAGTCTTCTTGTGTCCCTGAATCCTGAAGACTCCATTCCTAGCTGTACATTGTGCTGGAGGCCTGCCCCCCTCCATCTTGAGTGCTTCTTCTTGAATCATTGACTTGTGAATATAGCGCAGTTGGTAGACTGCTGGCTTAGCATGAAGCCCTGAGTTCTACCCACAGGACCACAGAAAACTAAGTATAGTGGTGCATGCTTGTAATCTCAGTACTCGGGAAGTAGAAGTAATAGAATGCTAAGAACAAGGTCATCTTTGACTATGCAGTACATTTGAGGCTATCCTGGGCTACATGAGACCATNTGTCCAAAACAAACCTCATTCTCCTATCTTCTTCTATCCCCAACCCTGCACATTTCCCTGTTTACCTTGGTGTACCTGATGTAAGCAGTTTTGAAATAAAAGAATGTTGTTGAACCTGAAACAATGCTGTATTTTCTCTCATTTGTCTACCTGAAAATTTTGCAAACCTATAAAGTGACATTAGTGAGTGTCAGTAGATATGCAACAACAGGTTATTACAGACACTCTGCAGTTTGGCAACGTGTGAAAGAGCTGGGTTTTGGTGTGTCAGTTTCCTGAGATTGTTCCATATCTACTTGTTACTGACTTGGGAGATATTGCTTATTAAATGCAGAGATTTTTCTTTTCTTTTCTTTTTTTTTTAAAGATAGGCTATGTTGTATTAATTTGGAAATTTATAGTTATGTGCCCAGGGAGGCAGCTTGGTGAGTAAGAGCGATTGCTTGCCAGCCCGAGGACCTGAGTTTACATTCTCAGCACTCATATAAAATCTCGGTGTACCAGCATGTATCTGTAACCCCAGTGCTGGCTGGCGTGAGTGGGATAATGGAGACAAGAAGATTTGGGATCCAGCTTGCCTAGCCAAAAACTGGCAAGCTCTGGGTTCAGAGAGAGACTGTGTCACAGGAGAATAAAGTAGAGAGTGGAGGAGCAGGATGCCCAGTATTTTCCATGGACCTCTGCGCATGTATCCACCTGAACATACATGTGCACATCACACACACATACACCACACACACACACACACACACACACACACACACACAAATTTAAAGTTGCTACATTCCAGGAATAGGTTTGCATTGCAAGATCTTGACAGCACTTGTCTTTGAACACCTGTTGTGTGCCCACCAAAAACTTGACACACACCATTTCATCCACAAGCCTGTGGTCATTGTTCTTATCACTATAGACCAAGTATCTGGAGAGATTCAGTGACTTTCTTAATGTCATTCAGCTATCAAGGTGTAACTGATATTCAAATCCAGATTGTTCCCTTCTTCATAGCCCAGGAAGAAGGATGCAGTGTTTATCCCAGAAAATAAAAGGGTTTCGTATGAGCATCCCAGAAAAGAGGTCTGTGTGTACTGTTCACTTTTGTGGTGGGTGTTTCTTGACCATACATGGAAAGAACAGCAGGAGTGTGAATGTGTGTGTGTGTGTATGTGTGTGTGTTGAATGTACTCCTTGATCACACAGCTGAGATAGCTCTGCTGTCTCCCAAGGGTGGGTAGCACATCTCCTCTTTGGTGTGTCAAGGACATAGGCAGCTCTTGTCTTCTGCACTGGTTCCCCATGTGTTCAGGGCAGCTGTGCTCCCATCAGATACTTTTCCATAGAAGGTTCTGCTGTGGCTCTTCCTGCACAGGGATTATTCCAGTGGCCTGTTGCATCAGCCAGTTCTGCAGCCTAAAGCTCCATTTCTAATGTGTCATTTCCGGATTTCCCAGTAACGTTAGGGTTTAGGAATGTTAGTTGTTTTTTCCTTTTCTTTTGGAGATCTCTGATTTAGATCAGAGGGGAAAGTGCTATTCAGGCATTCAGGAGAGTTATTGAAAGTACTGGTTGTCTTGGTAAATGATTGTGAATGATTTAGTTTTCATTGGTACCCAGACTCACAGTCACAAGTGCAAAGTGATTGGAATCATGGGGGGTGGGGAGGTGCAAACCCTGAGACAGGCAGGAGGGGACTGACAAGCACTCTCTCCATGTTTGGGGGTGTGGGCTTCCTGCTGCTCTTGTAGCATTCTGTATTTCTTCAAAGCTCTGTGGCTTTGAAATTCCAAGTTCTGTGGTTTTCCCTTCTGTACTGTGGCCCCCTGAGGAAAGTAGCTGATACCAAAGAATCAACAAGTGTTTATTTGAATGAATGAGCCAATGAATAAGAGTTTTAATTTCCAATTGATTATATACAATCACATAGAGAAGCTCCCATTAATCCACCATCTCTCAAATGGAATGCATTCTGGGAGAAGCCTTTGGATTTGATATTTACACATCCAGGGCTGTGCCTTAATGAAGTTTCACTCCTGGTTGCACACTGCAATCACTTGAGTACTTTTTTTTTTAAATAGCAGACTCCATATAATATCCCTTGCCCTCTGAGAGTCTAACTTAATTAGTCATAGTATTTTTGCAAATCAACATTTTTATAAAACCCTTTGCTAGACAGTTTGCTGAGCCACTGCTTCACGTTTACTTAGGCAACTAGTACCTTCTGGCTGATGTGGCACAGAAAGAGGTCTTGTCCTGCAGAATTTGAGCCTTGTGAGGAAAAAGACACTGGTCCCTAGACATAAACCCAGAGGCAGAAGACAAGGACATCATCCGAAGCCCCGTGAGNGAGCAGCTGGGATCCTTTTGTGAAGTGGNTGTTTGTCTGTGGACACCAGCCATCTTCGAGCTGNTGNGCTGAGGGAGCCCTGGCATCTTTCCTCCTTCGATGACCTCTCTCTACTGTCTGACAGCAGTGGGTCATTCAACCACCCCCTGGAGGAGTTTAACTTGCAGTTACAACTTTCTGTTAGAAATGGCTGAATTGAAGACATCGGAGTTGCCCTGGGAATNTCTGAGTTATGTCAAACACTAAGAAACCTGAAGAGTCCCACACATGTGACAGTCAGTGGGATGAGGACCATGATTACTTTGCCCATAGTGATTAAAATAAAGGCTGAGAAAGTTCTCCGGTTTCAGTGATTTCAGAGTTCGCCTCCTGGGATGGAATTTGTGCATCCTTCTGGCCAAATGTAGGACAGCGGGGAGGGGAGAGACAAGTGTGCTTTCCTCTTGCTGGTAAGCCTCTGTGTTCTCGGCATATCAGCATCTAGCTTACTGTTTCCCTCTTCTTTCATTATTTAAGAGATGGACTTGGCCTCATGCCTCATCCTGTGCCCTTTTAAAGGAGGAAGAAGGATGTGTTTGGCTGCCCCTGTCCTTCAGTTTCTGAGAACAGGCACACAGTGTGCTTTTCCAGGCTAATTTGCCGAGAAATGGACTGTTGCAGATGCTGAAAAATCTCCCTGCATGGGTTTGGCTGATAGTTTTATAAACAGGAATTTTGATTAATCGGTNTNAGGAACTGTGGAAGGTCTCAGGTTTTACCTACTTTACAAGAAGGTAACAAATTAGCTTGCCACAGTTCCATGGAGGCTGGCACAAGACTGGAAATTTCTGAGTAGGAGAAAATGGCTTCATTACTGACAGCATTGCTAGTGGCCAGATATGGGTAATTTCTGTGTCAGGGGGACACAATGGTCCAGGTAACACCTGCACAGTCAGTGGCGTGTGTCTTCAGACCGTGGGGGTTTTTGGCGCCTCTGCCTTTAGTCTGGACAAAGCACTCCACCTTGTGCTTGGGAAGGCAGAACTCTCTTTCAAGGCTAAACAAACACTGAGGAAGCATCCTTGAAAAGGTGATCCAGGGCAAGGACAGCCTGTACTGTCTGCAAGATANACAGAAACATCAGCCAATCATAAAGGANTCTCTCTCCATAGTAAGTCCAAAATAGCGTGCAGTCCTTATGGGGGCATGGGGAAGCTGAAAGCTGAGGGAGCATNGAGTGTGTAAATCTCCAATCCCTGTCTCAAATGTCCCAAGTGAGTACACAGTTCCCTCACAGATCAAGGCTATTTGTTACCTAACAAATCACATTAATGACTTCAATAACACCAACAGTCACTGCATTTTTAGCTCAAGGTCCTGTGGCTTGACAGGGTGTCCTTCTGGCCCAGTGGCCTGTGTGGCTATCAGCTGGATCACATATACATAAATTGGTGGACTTGATGATTGTTGGCTCATTAGTCAGGATGTAGAGGGAACTGGCAAAGTGTCCTGTTGTGACCCAGGAGACTAGCCCAGGCGTCTCTACATACTGGTGGTCACAGGATCCTGGGGACAGCATGAGAGTGAGTCCCCAAGTGGGAATGCTTGTTAAGTCTGCACCACAATGCTCTATGGAAAGAGCAGGTCATGTGACCAATCTGACTTCAAAGGAGGAGAAAGCAGCTCTATCCCCAGGGAGAAGATAGAAACAATAGGCTGTATTCTTAGTCACTAGGTTACAGCTTCTCAGAAAGTCCTACACTATTCCCTCCTGTTCAAGCATTCAGCTGGCCTGACTCTGCTTAGTTTCCAAGAACAGATGAGATGGGNTGTCTTCAGGGAGATATGACCATGGCCTCATGCTCACTAGCCTNTNATCATCGCTCCTACCCTATGGCCAGCTTCATTTCTTTCTCTTCATAGTCCTTCCCAGGCTCTGATATAATCTATTGTTCACATTTGTCAAAGTGGTTTTATCTGTTTGCTCATTTGTTTCTCCAATCACAGAGAAAGCTCTTGAGGACAATGACTTCATCTTTGGGACTCAGGGAAGCGAGTGGAGATAGTGGACATCCATAAAACCCTTGTAGCTGGATGACTGGCAGGACAATAGGTTTAGTCATCTTTATGAGAATTTGGGAACAATCACATGTACATCAACGTTGCCTGACAGGTCACTGCAGGGGGCTTTGGAGCTAAGATGGGAAAACAGTGTGCAGGAAGTGNGGGTACAGATGTCAGCTCTGCTTGTTCTCTGAGACTGCAGTCTTTCCCTTTAGTCACAGAGCAATTCACCTTGTTAGGACTCAGCTTACCGTCATGGGGGCCATCGGCATTTTACATGAAGGTAGAATTTCCTCTTTTGGAGTACCTATGTTTTTTCAGACTTGGAAGTTTAGGAAAAATAGCTAGCTCCTTACAGCATGACTTAGGCTTTGTATAAATCAGTCCCGATGGCGCTTCAGGGTCTGGTGTGAGTGGGTGATTATGAGGCCATGTTCCTCTCTTATTCTCACATGATTTGCAGTCTCACTCTTGTGGAATCTAATGGAATATGGATATGAGCCAGTGTTTCACCATGTCCACTTGGGCTCAAACCTTAATCCTGCTACCAAAAAACAAAAATCTGTATGAGTTTANAGTTCAACCAGAGAAGCAAATGCAGTAGGAGATANATCTAAGCTGTGTATTTATATCTGCACTTATGTAACTATACATTTATATCTATATCCATATCTGTCTCTGTCTTGATGCATCCAACTTGGTGCTGTCCAAACACTTCGAAAAATTGTAGGGTAAGTCCTAAAGATCAGACATAGTGGCTCACAGCATCTGTGACTCCTTTTCTAAGGGTCCAAGGTCATCTTCTGACCTCATAGGGGGCACACACATACATATATGGAGAACGATAGTACACATTAAAACAAACAAACAAAGATTAGACTCGGGCTGGAGCTCATGATCAAGCATCAGGACCTCTATTCATAGAAAACATTTTTGCCTGTTAAGTCTCAGCCTTTCTTTGAAAACCCTTCAGTGGAATGATCAGCTACATTCTTTCTGTTACTTAAAGTCAACTGTCTAGAGAGTTCAATATCATCTGCAAAATGATATCTTTATAGCAGTACCTAGGTAGTGTTTGATTAACTGTAACCAGCCAAGTCCATACATAACAAAAAGCTAACATACTGGGTCTGGATTGAGATGTATGTAGAAAAAGGGCCTGTGGGAACATTCAGAAGGTCTGAATATTCATTCTGACACCTCTTAAGGGTGACTGAAAAGTAAGTTAGCTCAGTAAGTTAGTATTTTTTTTCTTATTACAATAGCAACAGTCAGTAGAANTGATAATAATTGACCTCAACTCTGACCCGTGTGAAAAAGATGGAGATTTTTTTNAAAAAATTACAAATAAATCAAAATACCACACACCAAAATTAGCCAAAGTCTATACAACTTAATAAGCTTTTATACAGTTAGAATTGGTATTCAGAATGGAAGCTATGAAAGTTCCCATTAAATTTTACATTTTCAGTATCAAATATATTTTGTGCACTTATCCACCACCACCCAAAACAAAAAAAATCATTGATATAATCAGAACTAGAAAAAAAATTCTCTATATCCTCTTTCATTCTAAAGTCTATTCATTTCTCTGTATTTTGTTACATTTTCTTCAGTAGTATACACACACACCACCCCTTACAGTTTCTTTATCTTTTCATCCATTGATGAATGATTAGGTTTATTCTAATTTTTTTATATACTGAACAAAACATCAACAAACATGGGGATGTAAGTATACATATGGTAGGGTATGGAATTCTCTGGGTATATGTCTAGGAGTGAAATTGTTGGGTCATATGGTAGCTCTATTTTTATATTTTTGAGAAATCTCCAAAATGATTTCCACTATGACTGTATTAATTTGCACNTCCACCAACAGTGAATAATGATTCCTTTCCCTCCACATCCTCTTCAACATTTGCTGTCAGACTTGATGATAGCTGTTCTGACTGGGGTGAGGTAGTATCTCAAAGTGGTTTTAATTTGTATTTCCCTGATGGCTAGGGATATTGAATACTTTTAAAACATAGTTATTTGTTATTGTGGTGGTTTGAATAAGAATGGCCCTCATAAGCTCGTATATTTGAATGCTTAGTTACCAGGGAGTGGCAATATTTGAAAGGATTATAAAGATCAGGAGGTGTGGCCTTGTTAGAGGAAGTGTGTCACTGGGGTGGGCTTTGAGGTTTCAGAAGCCTGCCCACACTAGGCCCAGTCTTGCTCTCTCTGTGTACAGACCAGGATGTAGCTCTCAGCTACTGCTCCAGTGTCTGCCTCCCCTCTGCCAAGCTCCCTGCCATGATGATAAGGGACTAAAGCCACTGAAACTGTAAGCAAGCCCCCAATTAAATGCTTTCCTTCTTTAGAGTTTCCTTGGTTATGGTGTCTCTTCACAGTAATAGAATAGTGACTAAGACAGTCAGAGAGATATTTTTGAGGTTCTGAGAAACACTGAGCTTAAATGAAAGGACATGGGAGTGGATGGAGGCAAGAACAAGGCCTTGGAACATCATGAGGAAATACTGCTTTCCAGTCAGGAACTTGTATGTTGGCGAGAACACTGAGCTGCTGGGAGGCTTCTAGGGTACTGCCTACACTTCCCCCTGAGTTTCTCTTCCATTTGGCTCTTCTCAAGTTGGATCATATTTCAATAAATGTCACAAAAAAAGAAACCAAATGTGAAACTTTGTGTACCACTTAAGTTAATGTCACTGTGGCTGATGTGTGTGGGCTCACAGTTTTAAGGGTTATAGTCCATCACGATGGGGGAAGGCATAACANCAAGNAGCTCCATGATGGCAGGAACATGGGATAGCTCCTTATTAACATCCCAGTGGACCAGGAGTCAGAGANATTGTGTTCAAAGCAGGGCAAATCTATAACTCTCCAACTCCCACACTGTTCTATGTCCAACAGCCAAGTCCTATATTCAGAAGTTTCCACACTGCCCAAAACAGACCCAGTGCTTGCCAACTGTATCCATCACTTTTCTTGTTGGTGTGATAGAATACCAGACAGAAGTAATTTAAGGAAAGAANGGCTTCTTCTGGCTTACAGTTTGAGGGAGTCAACCAATCATGGCCGAAAAGTCAGGGCAGCAGGATCTTGAGGTGGTTGGTCCCATTACATCCACAGTTGGGAAGCAGAGCATGGGGAATGCTCCTGTTTAGCTAGCTTTGTCCTCTCTATGCAGTCCAGGACCCAAGCCCAGGAACTGATGCCACCCCCTCTCACAAAGGGTCTTCTCATCTCAATTAACCTAATCCAGATAGATAATCCCTGACAGGTGTGTCTGAAGACTTGCCTTCTGGGAGAGTCCAGATCCTGTCAGGTTGACAGTGTTAACCACACCACATGCTGTGGGAGACACATCACATTCAAGAGATAACACGATATAAAACAAGGTTAGAAAGGTTGTTTGCAAGCAAAACTCAAGTGAACTCTTTGGAGTCAGAAAGAATGGTGATAAAGGAGCCACTCTTGTACTTCACCAAGTTTGAGGTAGGTCAACTCAGGACTTTTATCCAAAGGTTCTTCCACAGCCGTCCTTTCACTTGGGGGAGGCTGGTCTTATTGAAGCGTTAAGCTAAGATGTAAGTCTCGTTTCAACATATTTAAAGTTGCTTATCAGGAGCCTAGTCTGCATGACACTAAATCAGTAGCTATCCTACTANCCCAACTTCCTGACTCCTGATGCAGCCAAAGGACCAGTTGGTACATATGTTTGTTATATAAGCACATTATTTATGCCTGTGTTTGAGGCTAATGCAGCTGTCTGCTTCCCGTCTGNGGTGGCACTCCAGCAGTCTCTGTTTCTGCTCCTTTAAGGTGAATGCTTACCCATGGGGTCTTTTGTTTGATGCTGAGAGCAATGGCAGTGACCGTGTGAATGACGATGACTCAGCGAGGCGTGGAGAAGAGTGTTGGGCTCCACTGACTTCACACATGAACATAAAAGCCATGAAAAATCACACCTCAGGCCTGTGTTCTCTCTCTGCTTGCTAGAGACTGACCCAGTGTTGTTAATGGAGCATGCCAAACTCTTCAATTATATAGAATCCTATAAAGGATTTTTATTGATTAATCTATTTCAGAGAGACTGAAATCCAATCACAGAAATNCAGCGACCTGAGAGATACATTTCCTCAGTGAAGTAATCCAGACAATAGCTGTACCATTGTCTGGGATTTATGCAGTGCTTTTCCCTGAAAGAGTCCTGTATGTCATTAAAATGACCCATCCATCTTCAAGCACTGGAGGGCCACTGACATCAATACAGTGCTTCCCTGCAGGAGCAAGCAACACTACAGAGTTGTCCGAAATACCAGGGGCCAACCACAGACCTGGGAGGTTCAAACAGACGTGGTACCCTGAGCCTGCACATACTCTTGTGCTGCCTGTGAGATAGCTCTGTTTTGAATAGGATTGCAAGTACCAGCATGGCCCTGGGTNCTGTCAGGCTCTTGCTAATTGACCAAAGTGTTCTTTCTCACAATGCCAGCTTGTAGCCTGAGAANCCTCCCCAGCAGTGCTCCCCACTCAGCTACTTCAGTGTTGATGGAAGACTGGATCCTTCTTTCTGTTTACAATGGGTNTTGGGATAAAACACTAAGCAATCAAAATCCCCAAGTGCCNGCCAACTGCTAATGTCATGGTAGCTGAAAATGTGATAAGATGGNTGCTATTCAACTTCCCACTGAAGATGGGTGGGTCAGAAGGGAGGATATGGGGTGGGTCTTGCTCTAGGAGGGAGAGGCCCAAGGATCGAGCTAAGGACCAAGCTGCAAGTGGNTGCTTCTTCGGGTCAGCTGAGATCTTTTGTGCTGTTATTGATAGCACACTGTTTGATAGCAGTGTGGTCTTGTGTCTGCCTTGGTGTGCGGCTGAAGGTATGCAGAAGGTGGGAAAGGTGAACAGTGCTCTTTTTTGACAGAGAGTCCATTTGGAGACCTCAGAGATCAGAGCTGAGTAGAAAATGCAGAACAAAGTGACTGCCTTCTTCTGTACCTCAGGAAGAGAACAGAGGGAATCTTTTCTTTTTTCTTTCTTTCTTTTTTCTTTTTTGGTAAAAGGAAGCAACCAAGATTTACCAACTAAAGGATATAATTAGCTGACAAGGTTTTTAAAACATTTCTTGTAGAAAGAGAGCAAGTTCCCCTTCAACAGATTTTATAATCCCTGCCTTTGGAAGACAGAAGCNAATCAAGATCATTTGAAGAGGACTAATTATAGCGTTCACCTTTGAATTGACACTTAAGTGGGTGGCAGAGGTGGAACCACCCTACAACTTCAGGATTTTCTGGTCTATAAGATGGAGACGTATTTTTTAGCTTGTAGCATGTTGACAGCCACTGGTTTTAAAATAAGTGCAGCCTGCAGGGCCTGCCGATCCCATCCTGGGATATTTGAGATCAGAGCAGTTTCTATCAGCCTTTGGCTTCCCCTCTGGCTGGCCTGTGTGAGGCTGTCAGTAAATAAAGCTTCCTACTCTGGCTTTGATGTGAATCATTGCAACAGCTTGTGAATTGCATTCTATCCGGGCCATCCCTTTTCTCACTGGGCCTCCCGGTTTTGGAAGAAGTAGCCAATGGAGCCAGGTCTCCCTCCAAGCTCTTCTCTGACCTTACTGATTCCCTCTTCCAGTCTTCCCCACCATAGACCACTGTTAACCTCACTGATGCCATGTTCCTTCTTGTGGGTTCTCTGACTACTGGCCACCATTGATGGATCATTGTGTTATCACGTCCCTGCAGTTTGGTGACAGGTTATCAACCCAGGGTTGCTANAGACACAGATTGTAAGATGTCCTCACTGCAGAAGCTTGGGTGAGAGTCTCTCACCGGCTCTTGATCTGACCTCCTTTTGGCTCACTGTTCCTTTGATCGCCATTGAGNGAGTTCAGATGAGACACAAAGAACATGGTGTAGGAGATGGTTAGTGTTTGTTGCAGAGTCAAGTGGAACTCTCACAGTCTGAGAATAAGCAATGGCAAGGAAGATCACTGCAGAAGACAACACTCTCAAGGNGCGATTGTGGGCAACAGCGAACAGCATCATTGCAGAGGACAAGACCCTAAGGAGTGGGAGAGCGGATAATGACCAAAGAAACTNCGATGGCCACCTGTAGTTTGAGTAGACTTGATATTTTTTCTNAAGTCTCTGTAATAGATAGCTTCCCTGAAGGATATTTTCTTACCCAGATGATTGACAGAACCACTGAATTAATTCCTAAGGTGAGGACAACCATATGTCTGTGTTCTTTACCAGCAAACCCCCAGGTAGATGGTGACTTTTTGTTTTGTTTTATGACAAAGTTTTATGAAGCACAATCTGGCCCCAATTCCCTATGTGGCTGAGGCTGGCTTTGAACTCCCGATCCTCCTGCCTCTACTTCCCAAATGCTGAAATGACAATCTTGTGCCACCACCCTCGGCTCTAGATAGTAATCCTGTGCTCTTTCTGGTGGTTTANNATGCCAGGCCTCAGGGCCGCCTCTGGTCCCATTCTTTTAACAGTCACCAGAATTCTGTCGTTCTAGTTTCTAGTTTTACAGGCTACCGATCACGTGGGAAACGTCCATCCCCAGCGACCTTTAAGGCTGCTGATGTCTAACTAGCTATCTAGCAAGAAGTGTGTTTGGGCACTTCTCCAAATGGTGACTGGGCTTACATTCCATGCTTCTGTGGATCCAGACTACCACTCACATCTCCCACTCATGCCTGCCGGAGTAATATAGGNAGGAGCGACCATCTGTTGCCCTTTCTGTTCTGTAATTCCACACAAAATGACCAGGCACAGTCTGTTCCCAAATCGTGTGTGTGCAGCACTGTCTGCCATCTGCTCCATGATCACAGGTTGCTGCNATTTTCTTGCATTTCCAGCTTCTTCCATCCCGGAGGAGAAACCCCATCCTTTGTTTTCTGTCTGGAGTGCCTCTCAACAGGACTGGGGTTGAATGGATGAGAACTCCAGTGAGCAGAATTTCTTTCTTTCATATTTTTCTGAAACCTCCAAAAGGAGGTAGGTGTGTGTGTGTGCAAGCCTGCACGTATTATCCATCCATCATTCTCTCCCTCTTGGCTGTGGCTGCAGTGTGATTATCTGCCTCAAGCTGCTGCTGCCTTGGCACCCCCTACCCCCTATCCCCCCAATCTTCCCCCAGGCAAAGATGGACTATACTTTGAATTGTGAGCTAAAATGAACTGTTTCTCCCTTAAGTTGTTTTTGTCTGAATGCTGTTCTTACTGCAACCAAAAAGAAACTAAGATGCACCCCTTTCCTTAGATTTGAGGTGCAGGACCTTTGTGGATCCACCTGGACTCAACTTATCCACAGATCTCTTGGACATATTTCTTCCAACTCTAACCACCGTCTCAAGAAGGGTGGTATAAGCAAAGTGATATGAGACAGATTGAAGGGTAAAAAGCCACAGAAACAGATTCTGATCACATCTAGTGTAAATCCTACATGATGGGAGCACCAAACGTACTTTAGGACATGAAACCATTAGTTCTGATTTCCCCACTGGAGCTATTTCTGATGTCACATCTCTCCTTACTAGAGGTATTGAGTACCGGGACCATCACTCAGCTGTAAAAGCATTTTGTTCAACTNNGTTGAGATTACTGAATGCTTGTGTTAGTAATGCTTTGTTCTGTGTCTGTTTTGAGATGGGCTCTTGTTATGTTCTCTGGGCTGAGTTTGAGTTCAGGATCTTCATGCCTATCTCTGGCATGACGAGATTATAGGTGTGTGTCACCAGCATCTTACTTGCCTTATTAATGTTAATTCTCTANAGGCAATATTTGGCTAATTTTTGCTCCCCAAATGTGCTCTTAGCATTGTCTTCTTTTTTATTTAAATTCTTTAGTTTTTGAAATTTCATATATGAGTGTGGTATTTATATTATTTCCACCCCTCCCTATCCCCTTNCAGTTCTTNCTATGCCACCTTCCCTNTCAAATTCATGACCCCTTCTTNAATTATTTTTATCATGCACACCACACACACNTGCACACACATACTCACATAACCTACTAAATCCATTTAGTGTTGTTTGTACGTACATATGTTTAGGGTTGACCACTTAGGATTGGACAATCTATCAGAAGCCTGTCCCTGGAGAAAGCTTATTCTTCACTCAGCAGCTATTGATTGCCTATAGATTTTCACCTAGGGATGAGGCCTTGTGAAATTTCCTCTATCTACCCTGGCACATCAACTGGTGTTCTCATTATGCAGGTCTTGTTTAGGCAATTATATTGGTGCAGTTTCATTGGTACTGCTTTCCTGGCATGTCTAGAAGACACTGTCTTGCAGCAGGTGTCATAGCCCTGTCTCAGCACCTTCATGACGTCCAACAAATGACAAATAATACTGGTGCATAAAATAGGAATGAAAAAAGATCTCTTTGTGGTATGTTTACCCAACCTACNGTTAATCTACTAGATTACCTGAAGAAATCCACAGTGTGTTCCAGTAGAGACCCACAAAGACTCTGCTCACAGAATATAGCTCCACAGTTCTTGAGCTAAGGGCTTATGGCTTTGGAGTAGTAGGCAAAATCTGTGTCATTACTTGCCTATGAGTTGGACCAAATTTCCAGCTTTGAGTGTATTTGAAAAGTATTATGAAGATATTGTTGATGGGGCCTTTGTGCTTGGCCTGGCAGCACAAAGATTGAAGAAACAGGTCAGAGCAGCAAGGTTAATTCAATTTAATAGTAATTTAAGAGTACTAGTGAAGATGTCAGACAGTAAGAAACAGAGCAGGTGGGCTGCTCAGTGCTTTGTGTTCAGCTGGCAAGATGATGAGGAAAGCCCCTGTTTTAACTAACGAAAGAATGCATTTATGCATCAGTGGTAAAAATGCTTCTTGGAGCCAGGCACCATGGCACAGGTCTTTAGTCCCAGCACTCAGGAGGCAGAGGCAAATGGATCTCTGTGAGTTTGAGGTCAGCCTTATCTACATAGTGAATTCCAGGACAGCCAGGAGGA
>LZPO01097235.1:99976-112165 GCA_001675575.1 Neotoma lepida | reverse complement strand
TCCTCCTCCTCCTCCTCCTCCTCCTTCTTCTTCTTCCTCTTCTTCACCATTTTAACCCATTTAATTCCTTTGAAGAAAATTAGGCTTAGTCAGAGTTTGAAGATTAACATGAAAACATAGGTATGCCAGTGCCTCAAATAATCACAAACATTTTTGTCTAGTTTAAAATGGTCAAGAACAATCCTAATCCTNTTACTTGGAGATCTGTGGTAGTTATGTTAAAAGCAAAATGCTTCAATGTCAGAATAAAGGTATGAGTGTGAATATCTCTGTGTATTTATGGTTCTGGCAGAGAGAGTATTTCTTTATTGAGATGACAAAAATAATTTTTCTTNATGCTTTTGGAATGCCAATAAATTTAAAGGGGAAATACTGAATATATATGACTCAAACCAACTGTACTGGTTAGGTTATTTTTTTTTGTTTGTTCATTTTTGTTTTAGTTTTTCTTTGTCTGTTTGTTTTTGTCAAGTTGACACAAGCTGCAGTAATCTGAGAAGAAGGACCTTTTATTGAAGAAATTCCTCCATCAGATTGGTCCATAGGCATATCTGTGGAGCGTTCTCTTAATTAATGCAGATGTGGGAAGGCCCAGCTCACCAAGGGTGGTGCCACCTCAGGGGAGGTAGTATGGGATGGTATGTAAAAGCAGGCTGAGCAAGCCAGGAAGCACTGTTCCTCTTTGGTCTCTGCTTCAGCCCCTGCCACCAGGTCACACCTTGTGTTTCTGCCCTGACTTCTGTCAGTAATGGACCTGAAGTAAAATAAACCCTTTCCTCATCAAGTAGNTTTTGTTGTTTTTCTTTCTTTCCTTCTTTTTTCTTTTTCTTAATTTTATTTTTGTTTGTTTGTTTTTGTGACAGGATCTAACCTTCATGTTTTGAGACATGTCTACTTACTTTGTAGACAAGGCTAGTCTTGAAATCCACCTCCCTCTGCTTCCTGAGTGCTAAGATTAGAGGCATATGTCACCCTGCCCAGTTTCCAAGTGGCTTTTGGTCATAGTGTTTATCACAGCACNAGAAACCCAACTAAGATAGCAACTTTACAATCATTTTCTTAAATTGAGCCTTCCGTTTTTCCATCATATTTATCTATATATTTTGTGGTTTGGGGATGAAATGTCTCCAATTGTCCACTTGGTCCCCAGCTGGCAGTGTTATTTGGGAAGATTTTAGAGTCTTTTGGAGGTAGATCCTTGCTGACAAAGTACACACCATCACTTCTACTGCACTGTGTTAGCCAAAGCTCAGATTCAAAGTGTGAGGAGGAGGGGCCGCTTCTTAGTGGTAGGAACTGTAACATCACACTGCAAATAGTTTGAAGGTCCGGAGAACATGAATTAGGCCATCAGTGTGCTCAGCTTGCGGTACTTCCCAAGCAGAAACTGGGAGATACTGCCATCAAGTTTTACATGGCAACAGTGGCTTTGGGGAAATGCAAAGGCTTTCATAGAACAAATGCAGCTCTGATCAGAAGCCAACCTGAAAGCTCCCACCTGTGTTCCCCTGTGTGTCCCTAGTCCCTACTGTTGACATGGGGCCTTCGCTCCCATGGCTTGCAGTCTGTGTAAGCTAACTTCAGTGAGCAGTCTCACTGTGAGAGACAAGAAGGCAATTGCAGTTGAATAAATGCACGTGGCTGTCAGTGAGAGGAAATGTTGCTCTAAGTCAAGAATGTGGTTTGAAATAGAATGTGCAGATTTTCAAAGCTTCTACTGAGCATCTACTATGCACAATACAGTGAAATTGATAGGTTAGGTCAGACGTTCAAGGCTAATGGCACAAGAATCTGATTCAACTAAATTTGGGTAGAAGTTGAGCATCAGTATTCTTAAATGTTCCCCGAGTGGCTCTTACCTGCATCCAAGGTTTAGAGCCACAGATTATATTATTGATTAAACTTGAGGAAACCAATCTACTCAAGTGCTCTGTGGTTAGATTGCGACACCAAACTGAATTGTAAGTATCCATTATATCAATCATTCAGGGAGCCTGACCATAGGCAGGGCATCCTGTTATGTGTAAAGTCATGGAAATCCTACCGAAAATTATTAGAGTGTCGGTGAGGGGATGAGATAGTAAGATAATGTCGGGATAATTGGGGGGAAATGCTGTCAAGTTTTAAAGAGCCAAGGGCAGTTTCTCTTGAACTGTAATGCATGTATGAGTCACCTGACCTTATTAAAGTATGGCTTCTGATCCAGCAGAGCAGGACTTGAGACTCTGTAATTTTAAAAAGTTCCTAGCTGCTCTTGCTGCTGCTGTCCATGGAGTCAGAGCTATTCTGCTGTTAAGAGTGTGCCTTGGTCTTCCAGGGAACTCTCTTCCCTATGGAAACCATTTCCCTGACTTTATAGTGTAGGTGAAATACATGTTTGGGTTCGCCTTGTTGTCGTTTGTTTAAAATGTAGTTTTGTCACATGCACGAATCCACACACATGTGGACTAAGGAGAATTACCTCAGAGATGAAGCCGTTGCTTAGGTCTGTTTTTCATAGAGGTATTGAGGTGGGTGGAAGAGCTGGGGAATGGAGTCGTGGGACTGGGCTCAGGTGCCTGCTCACTCATACTGGAGAGTAACTGAGCGCACTAACCCTTCTGAGCTGCAGTTTATACTTCAAAATGGGCTCCATGGTCCTTCCTTATGGGGTTGTTAAACACATTTGGTAATATCACACCTGTCTGGATTCAATGACACACTGTCCAGGATGGCATAGACTCATATTTAATATTAGTCTTCTTTATGATGGCATGTCAACCACCGTGACAGACAATGCCAGTAATGCTAAGATTCTACCTGAGATGCAGAAGTTGGTCTGCTGCCAAGTGGTGTGTTTATGCTTGAAGACAAGGGGTCCTTTGCCTTCTCAGTGTGTTCTCATTGTTAGTGGGGTTCTCTTCTTTTCCAGACAAAAAGCTCACTTAGCAGTCCTTCTCTCTAAAAGGCTTGACAATGACTCACTCTTGTTCCTCGATAGGATTTGAGCTGGAAAACCAGAAGGGTCTATTTTGGCTTTCTGGAAGATGCCATTCAAAATAGGATGTGGCTCACAATGCCTTGGGAGCAATTGATCTTTATCTAAAGGGATCAAGAAAATGCAGATCAAATCAGCCAAGGTATTAGGGGTTTTTTCTCATCACCTTGTCACAGTATCTGACAAAAGTGACTTGAGGGAGGAAGAGTTGATGTGGCTCACAGCTGATCACAGCAGGAAGGGGTGGGGCCAGGATCAGGAAAGGTTGATGTGGCTCACAGCTGATCACAGCAGGAAGGGGTGGGGCCAGGAACAGGAAAGGTTGATGCTGCTCACAGCTGATCACAGCAGGAAGGGGTGGGGCCAGGAACAAGAAAATGCAGATCAAATCAGCCAAGGTATTAGGGGTTTTTTCTCATCACCTTGTCACAGTATCTGACAAAAGTGACTTGAGGCAGGAAAGGTTGATGTGGCTCACAGCTGATCACAGCAGGAAGGGGTGGGGCCAGGAACAGTAAAGGTTGATGCTGCTCACAGCTGATCACAGCAGGAAGGGGTGGGGCCAGGAACAAGAGACTACTGATGGTTACATTGAGCTCTCAGGCAGCAGAGAGAGATGATTTCTGGAACTCCATTCACTGTATCTTTTTATCCTTTTTATTCAATCTAGGATCCTCACCCATAGGATGGTGCGTCCCACATTCAGGTGGGGCTTTCCTCCCCAGTTGAACCTCTGAGGAAATGCCCCATGGTCATGGCCAGAGGAATATTTCTTGTATGATTTTAAATCCAGTCAAGTTGATAATGAAGGGTAATCATCAACACCATTCTACCAGGAAGAAAGAAAGAAAGGAAGGATGGAAGGAAGGAAAGAAAGGAGGAAGGGTGAAAACAGGGACACTATCTCACAGCTCCAGAAGGGATTGGGGAGCAGAATCTTAGAGCTTTTGAAATTTATTTCAGGGAAATACTTCTGGTCTCTGTACCTCTTTCCATTCCAGTATGAACTTAGCAGTCAGAGCTCTAGAAATTGAACCCTGATTCTGTTTCCATAGTTACAGGAGCAGAGACAAACACTTTAGCTATCTTGACTGCTGTTGGAAAGAGTTAACAAATTCACGCCTTGTTGGATAATTTGAGAAGAGCTGCTACAGAAATCGTCACTTTAAAACAGCCAAGGGTGACATTAGAACACCAGTGTACTGAGAAACAGGAGGATGCAACATGAAGGATTTGCCAGGAGAGCCACTGCATTTTCTTTGGATGTTTGATGCATGCATAACGCCTGTGACCAGCACAAAACAATTGCCCCTGCAGTATTAGTCATCTTGTATCAAATTTCATGTGGCCAGTGTCAAAGGGCGATTCATAGGTAGAGTCTGTCATAGGTAGAGCATNTCAGGGCTGCTTCTTACAACAACATGACATCCCCACTGATGATCTGCCTGCTTTCTGGAAGGAAGCCGAGGGAGAAAGCTGTCTGCTTTTCCCCTCACCAGTTTCTTCCTCCCTGAATCCATCATCTACATTTCTGCCAGATGNATTTCTGGTGAGCATATCTTGATTTACACCTTGTCTTAAAGCCCGCACAGGCTCCCTGTTGTCTGGGGATGCATTCCAAACTTCAGAAGACCTTCACCACACTCCCTCCTCCAGCTGCTTCCAGTGGCTCTCTTCCTGGAAGAGTCCCACGCATCTTTGGAGGGGGCTGTCTCCTCTGCCTGCATCTACCACCATCTCTTTGTCTGGAGGGTGCTGAGGGGGTCCAATAGGCAACACAGNTGTCACATCTTTTAGGGAGCATGCCTCAGCTCTCTTGGACTCAAGTGTCCATGAGTCTTCTCTACTCTCTCTTTTGGCCTCTCAANGCCCTTGCACACAGCTCTTTCATTACACTTTTCATAAGGGTTTTACAGGAATTTTTTTCATGTTTCCCACTCTAGACCTGGAATGGTGTACCTGCCATCAAGTAGGACTCAGAAGAGTGGTTTTNAACCTTCTTAATGCTGTGACCCTTTAATACAGTTCTTCATGTTGTAGTAACCCCCCCAACCACAAAATTATTTTCATTTGCTACTGTTGTGAATCATAATTTAAATATCTGTGTTTTCCAATGGTCTTAGGAGCCCCCCATGAAAGGTTTATCTGACCACCCCNTAGGGGTCGTGACCCACTGTTTGAGAACTGCTGCCTCAGGGACTGATTGCTGATTTTAAATATACCTAATGGGAACTGGCATTGCTCCACTTTTCCTGATTCACTTCATAAAGGCTTAGTATAGTTCATCTNGTCTTATGTTGTTTGTTTCAAAGAGATGTTTTGATGACACTTGCATGAGTAGATGTGGGTTATTATTTAATAGTCGATGATTTTACTATTTTGTGGGTAAATTATCTATCAAGAAATTGGTGCNCTTTTATTTTAAAGCCTTGGGGAGGACTCAAAGAATTTATCAAAATCTGTTTCCTATTTGGGTCTAGCTTTGTACTTTCTTTTAAAACAATTTTTGGAGTGTTACATCTTCTGAGTCTTGGACTCATAATCCTCCTGCCCCAGCCTCCTGAGTGCTGAGATTATAGGTCATCGTGCCAACTTGCCTTGCACTCAGATGTCAGAATGAATTAATAGAAANCTCAGGTAAGTTGTATCTGAGAGCTAACACATGCTAAGTGTTGATTGGGGTATTTCAGAGCATAAATCCTAAAAACTGAACCCTTTGGCTTATTGAACATTTTAAGTTGAAGGAATTAAAGAAAGAGCAAGCACTGAAGGACTTCCTGGTCTTCCATAAAGGAGGTCCTAAGACACCCCTGTGAGAGATGCCCTTGCTATGCTTGGAGGAAGGGCATGTCCTTACCACCAAAGGAATCTGAATGGGCAGAACTTGTTCACTGTTTCTGTTTTCTACGTTTAGTATATACCATTTTTGTTCTTTCTCATTTTTTATTCTCCACAAAACCTAGCACAAAAGTGCTCAGATTGAACTGATGCTTCAGATCTTTGCTTCCCATGAAGGCTTTCATGTTATCTGAAACACGAAATTAATTTGCATGCTCCCCTTGTATCTATCTTCTGTGACAGGGGCCCAGACATTATCTTGAGGTNGGTAAAGATTACTCATGCTTTTCTGCATGGGTAAAGAGAAACAGCATTCAATAAAGACTGCTCACTGATGACATGGGGAATGGGAAGAAGTTAATAAGAGGATTATTTATTTACTTCAGAAATAGATCCTTCAGATTCCTACAAAGAGAATATGAGGCTCTGATTTTGAAGTGTGTACAAAACTTGAAAAACTTCGAAGCTATTGCTGGTAGCTCCCAGAGTCAGCTTCACGGCGAGGCACTTCAGTTCTTTGAAGGATACAAATCTAAATTTTTCATAGAANTTCTTCTTGAAGAGCTCAGAGAAGTGAGCTGTCGCATCAAGGGCATTGCTTCTTCAGACATTGTATTTGTATTTCTTGTGGAAACAGATGCAGGCTGGTATTTTGTATGTTTACTATTCAGGAGCAAGTTTCCCTAAAGGGCTTCACCAAGGTCCAAGGGCTCATTGGCTCACAATGAAAGGTTTACAAAGTCAGTTTTGGGATAAAATGAAAAAAGAATTGTATTAGAATGATGAAACTTTGAGACATCAAAAATGTTGTTCCTAAGGGGTTGTTTGCTGCTGTTGGAAGCTTGAGTGCTGTAGAGAAAGGCATGTATTTATTTTNTTTGTGTTCAATTTTTATTAAGGTCCTTTNGTGTTTAATAGGCAGTAGGGNTAGAAAGCAAATCAAAAAATAAGAGAAACAGAAACTTTGGGACTGTTCTACCCTCTTTGAAGTCCAGACAGATTCTGTCTCCTCCTGGTGGTGGGCAAGTGTCTTTGGAATTGAAAACCCGGTACTGGAAATTATAGAAAGTCCTAGGAGCTAAGTGCTTCCCACCTGCAAACAGGAACTTTATCCCAAACAGGGGCTCGAATCTGCGTTTCTATGTACAACTTATGGAGANACCCGTGGAAAGCTATCAGCGGTCCTACCCCCAAGGGTCCAGCATAGGTTACTCAGGTTCATGGGCACCTTCATGCCCAGACTCTTTCTGCTGGNGGAACATTTGGACACAAAGATTCAATTTCTCTCATTCCCAAACAAGACATCTGGGTTTCTTCNCCCTGCCATATTCAAGCACTGTTTCTTGTTCTTATTTTTTCATGGCTCTAGATGGAGCTAAGATGGGTCTGGAGATTTTCAGGCATGCAGAAGACGTGGATGACTTGTTCAGCTCTGCCCGAGGCCTATATGGGGAATCCTATCTCTCCTCTCTTCCTGGCAAAGCATTTCCTTGAATTTATCAACANAGCAAGGAAACCCAGAAGTCTGAAGACTGGGATAAGGAAAACATCCTGGGGATGGGGAACCTGCTTTGCTTTTTGTTTGTTTTTAAGTACTAATTTTATTCTTTAGAAATTCCATATATTTATATAGTGTATATTGGTCATATCCATTNACCACTATCTTCCTCCAGCTCCTCATAGTGCCCCTCTTTTTATTATTTGTTACTAATAACCCCTGAGTCCAGTTAGTGCTATTCATATGTACATGGGGCCATCTGCTGGGGTGTGAGCAACCTACCAGTGGTGGCCACAGTCCCCAAGNAGAGTGACTCTTCTTTCCTCAGTAGCCATTTACTGTCAATATTGCCAATAGACTCTCCCGCAGGGGTGTGGGCTCACGGCCCCTCCCCCACCAATACTGGAATTTTGATGGCTTGGTCTTACCACAAGGTAACCCTTCACTGTGAGCTGAAGCATGCAACAGCCAGGTTATAACCAGAAGTCAGCATTTCACATCTTTCCTCATCATCTATGGCTTTTCCATAAGACTTCTTTGTGCATTCTTGATTTGGNCAAGCTTTCTGCCAATCCCTCATATCCCCATTCCCCANCTTCTTCCATGCCTGAATGTTTCTGCCCCTAGCACTCCCTATCTCTACTTTCANTTTACCTATATTTTACTATCTCCTCTCCTTTAAGTCATCCACCCTTGGTGGCCTGTTTCTAGTTTNCTGGCTTCTATGTGGAATTCAGGTTAAATATACAAAACAAAAGACTTAAAGCTGGGACCCACATATGAGAAAGAACATGTGACATTGGTCTTTCTGGGTCTGGGTGACCTCATTCAGTATAATTTTTTCCAGTTTTATGTATTTACCTGAAAATTTCATGATTTCACTTTTCTTTAAAGCTGAATGATATTTCATTGTGTATATATCGCCATTATATATATTGACTATATATATTACATATATTATATATATTGATTCCAGTTCCTAGCTACTGTGAATTGAGTCATAATAAACATGGATGTGCAAGTATCTCTAGACTAGCATACATGCCCAGTAGCGATTGATATAACTGGGCTATGTGGTAGTTGTTTTTTGAGTTCTTTAGAAAGCTTCAGATGGATTTTCACAGTGGCTGCCCTAGTTTATACTCCTACAGCAGTGTATAAGGACTTCTCTTTCCTCACACCCACACCACAGTTGTCAGTTCTATTCCTTGATGACGGACATTCTGACTGGGGTGACATGGCATCTTAAAGTATTTTTACCCTGTACTTACCTTTTAGCTAAGGATGTTGAANACTTTCAAAGTGTTTATTTGTATCTCTTGTTTTGAGAATGTTTTGTTCAGTTCCATAGGTGGCTTTGCTTTGGTGTTCCCAGAATGCATGGCTTAGCCTCATTCACCCAGAGGCTCATTGACCTATTAGGCAAAAGCACAGAGGNAGACCATGTGAGTCTTCAAGGATATAGAATTCCATGCCACAGCTTAGCCAATAGACTTAACACTTAGCATTTTGATGCAGGGTCTCATGTAGCCCAGACTGGCTTCAAACTCACTACGCAGTATATGTGAGGGCTAGCTAATCTTGGTTGTCAACTTGACTACATCTGGATGCAATTAAAACCCAAGAAGCTAGACACATCTGTGAAGGATTTTCTTAATTGGACCACTTGAGGTGGGAAGACCCACACTAAATCTAGATCATTTGAGGTGGGAAGACCATTCNAAACCTGGGCTACATCTTCTGGTGGCAGCCCACAGAAAAGGAAGGATNCTTTCTCTTTTTGCCTGCTTCCCCTCACTNTCACTGGCAAGTTCATCTATCCTGCTGTTGAGACATGCTTTTGCTTGTACTAGAGTCTACTTCTTCAGGATTCCAACATAGACCAGAGACCAGCTGGGACATCCAGTTTGAACCACTCTCAGACTCTTGGCCTTTACANTGTGAGACAGCCATTGTTGGACTAGTCCCATCACAGCCTGTAAGCCACTCTAGTGAAAGCTGTTTTAACATATATGTTACATATATACACATCTCTATATATGTATATATATAAATCCATATGTATGTATATGTGTACGTGTGTGTGTGTGTGTGTGTGTGAAAGCAGTCTACCAACTGAGTTACATCCCCTGTCCAGAGTTTGAACACAAACATGAGCAGGAGGATGGGAACCTAATGCCCTTACTCCACTGCAATTTAAACAACGTAGAAACAGTTGCCATTGATTCTCTAAAAAATACCAAACAAATAAACAAACAAACAAATAAATAGATAAAGAAATGAATAAATAAATAAAAGAATCAGCAGGACTCACTTGGCTCACTTGGGAATTAATAGATCACAATAGTCTACTGAGTTGAGTCAATTTATGAGTCCTAAACCCCAGTTTCAGGCTGCTGTGCTCAGGCCCCAGACCCGGGTGAATATCTTTGTTGCCCACAAAATGTATTGACCACTGACAGCACAGCACAGCTCACGGCTCCCATGGAAAGACTTTCACAGCCTCTTCTTCCATTTCTGCAAGCGCCCCCACTTTCTTACAACCTCTCTGAGTCATCTCCATCTTTCTCCAGCTACCCTAGCCACGAGTGCTCTCTCAAGGCAGCAAGGCAGGGGTCTGAAGTGAATACCATGTTGCTGTGCTTGTCTTTGGATCAGTCAATCTGAATGCTGGCTGCATATTCAAAATACCTGATACCACGTGTGTGCACACGATGAGTGTGTACATGTGTATGCATGCAGAGGCCAGGGAAAAACAACCTCTGATGCCATTTGTCAGGAGGGCAATTCACCTTCCCTCTCTCTCTCTCTCTCCCCTCTCTCTCTCTCATTGATTTATTTTGACAGTCTCTCTCCTGTGTTGGAGCCCACTAGGTTTCCTAGTGGCTGTACCCAGCAGAACTGCATAAGAGGTTGATTGGACCACAGGCCTGAGTATCAGGTGTTTGGAAGGGTCTACACTTGGCTGTATCTAGCTAGGGGGAAGTCCTTTGCCCCTTCCCTTGGCATTGTTATAAATAGCCCTTCGGATTAAAGTTCTGGGCCGATGGATAAGGACCCAGGCCCATCTGAGACTATCCTGTACTTTATATCTTTTTCTCTCCCTTCTTTATTTCTAACTAAGTCTCTTATCCATCATTCCTCAAGAGTCCCTGGGGTGAATAAATGTGGGGGCTGGTCCCCCACACTCCNNGGCATTGGGCTAGGTAGNCAACAAATCCTAGGAAATCTGCTAGTATCTTTGTCCCTGGTGCTGGGATTACAAGCATGCCACCNTGCCCAGCCTTTTACATGGGTCCTCAGGCCCTCATGTTTTCAAGGCAAGGACTTCATTGCTGAGTCACCTCCCCAGCAACATTGAAACTGATGGCTGAGTTCTATCCTAGACATTGCATCTGTCCCCTGCTCCCCGCAAGGAGCTCATGCTCAAGTGAAAGTTGAGAATGATCCAGCTCTACCCTCTCTCCTACTTTATTTGATCAGAGGCTTCCTGAGGTGATGGTGTCTGCAGGATAATGTCTTTCACTCACTTTGTACACTTTACTCACACTGTTGTACATATTTGGTTCTNGTGGCTCATTCTGACTTCTGGGAAGCCNCNGTAAGCCTGGGTGGCTCTAACAGNGCTCTCACCTCAGTTTACTACAGGAGAGCNGGCTGGGGAGAGGTAGGCACATTTCTCTTCTCTTCTAGAGTGNTGAGGTGCTGCCAGGACTCTGCCTGGTTGATCAGCAGCATGGGCTGCTACAGGCTTTTTGAAGGGGATTCAGGAAAGGATCCGTGTGCCAAGAAGCGATGCCTACGTGCTCTCAGAGCCAACTGGCCAGAGGTGGTTTGAGTATAGGGGTGAGAGATTTGAAGGGGGCTTGAAAAAAGAAGTCTCTACTGTGTCTTAGAGAAAACACTGCAAAGCTTCCACTTGTCCAGGTTCAGTTGGATTATCTAAATTGTCAGCTGCTCCAAGTNTGCTGTAGCAGCCTTATACAGTGATCTCAGTGCAAATACTTCAGTTTAGAATGACATTTTTCTTTAATGACCTCAAGAAAGAAGACCAAAGCTGAGTGTGATGGCAAACATCTATAATTCCAGCACTTGGGAGGTGGAAGCAAGAGCATCATGGCCAGCCTGGGCTACATGAAAGTCTACCTCAAGAAAAAAAAAGTAAACCAAACCAAAGAAGGAATCACTTTAGACATGTGTATGGCATACAGAAATCATGAAACTTGGAAGTTATGGATCTGAGCTTGACCTTGGTGGATAAGACAGAATGACTTGCCTGGCAGTATTATCATCTGTAAAATGGGTGGTGATATAGGCTGTTGGAGTGGGGTGAAATACCTGCCCTCCCCAGCAGGTGGCAGCACACACAGGACGTTGCAGTCATTAGGTCCTCTCCTCTAGGTGGGATCCTTGGAGGGAGCTTGGGNATTCTCCCTGCTCAAGTGTCCTCTCTTCCTGNGCAGATATGAGTNCTCCACTGTGATCTGAAAGGACAAACTACAGGATGCGTGGTCTGAAAGTCTTCCCTAAGGAAAAGGCTTTCGGCTCTGCTTACTCTTTATTCACCCTACCTGACCCCAGCATTTCTGTTACCCCCCCCAACCCAGTTTGGAAAATAAAACTGGAGGAATCTTGACCATTTCACATGTAATTTCATTCTCTCCCAAGGAGAGAGGAGCGTGAAAGACGCTTCTTGCTTTGCCTGAATGTTACAGGGTTTGGCCAATTGTTGTGGACTGTCGGAAGTCAGTGATNATAGAGACCACGGAAACAGTACTACAGACAGTGAAACCACAAATGAGTAAACAGCACCAGATCCAACTTCAGCCGGCCTTTATTAGTGTGAAAGCTGTGTTCTATCTGTCTGTCTCAGTCT
>LZPO01097235.1:51241-64630 GCA_001675575.1 Neotoma lepida | reverse complement strand
GAGAGTGGATTCCTAGGACATGCCTAATTTGTGAGAAATATTTCAGTTCATAGAACTTGCTTAGTTGAAGTTTCATTATGTCTAAAGTTGTTCAAGTATGGTTTANATATTGAAACTGAAATTTGCCAGCTGTGGATGGAGGGAAAAAGATTCTTTGTGGTTTTAAATGAGAAGACCAGGGCTAGATCACCTTTCAAGGCCAAACCAGGTTTTTTGTTTTGTTTTAATTTTAAATTGTTAGGCAAAGAGATTGTTGAAATATATTCATTGTTATGGCATAANATGCTTTGGATTTCAATAATTACAAATCTATTTGTTCTGGGAAAATTACAAATTTTAGTTTTAGATTTCTTTTCTCTATGATGCCCCCTCCTTTTTTCTTGTCTTTGGTCCTACCTTCAGTACAAACATAGTGCTCTAGGTTTGCCATCTTTGAACATGTACATTTTCTGTTCATTTATCTTCACCTATCCATCTACTCATCTACATAGATTTTTTTTTATAATTTATGCTCTATTGATGGAATAGAATCAACCTTAAGGAAAGTGTAGNTTTCTTTAGTGCATCCCAGGGATGACATCAAACCTTTGGAGGTGGAGGTTATTTGCTATGAAAGAAACTCTAAATTAATTGACCAAAAAGAATAATAATGGCAAGCTGATGGATGTATATTAGTCAGCATCCAATGATTTTTAGAGTTAAATGTGAAAGAAGTTTTTATTTTCCCATTCTTTTGTTGTCTAATATATTATCAAAGAAATTTGAGTTTCTGGGCTGAGGATATGACTCTGTGGTTAAAGCACTTGCTGAGTGAATCTGAGGGAAGAAGTCCAGATCCCAAGAACTCATATAAATGTTGGATAGGCCTGTCTATGATTTCAGCATCAGGAGGCAGAAGGAATCCAATGTGACCCCCAGAACAAGCTGACTATTGACAGAAGTGTTATTGTCAAGTTCTA
This sequence comes from Neotoma lepida, assembly GCA_001675575.1. Classification (NCBI taxonomy): domain Eukaryota; kingdom Metazoa; phylum Chordata; class Mammalia; order Rodentia; family Cricetidae; genus Neotoma; species Neotoma lepida. Next base: position 63,671 of record LZPO01097235.1, on the reverse strand, counting down.
GGTTTAATGGGAGACCAGGCCTCAAAGAATAGAGTAGAAAAGTTGTTCAGGAGGATTCCTGCTATCAACCTCAGACCTCCACATGTACTTGCACACACATGTGTGCATACACATACAAACATTCATATATACCTATGCATATCACACACACACACATATATGTAGAGAGAGAGAGAACAATGGAATAAAGGAGAGAAATATGTTTCTGCCACCAATTAGGAACTTAGAGATGGTCATTCTCTGGACAGACTTGAGCTACTTAAAGCCAATGGTTTTGCCTAGCCAGCCACATGGTGCCACAGTTTTTGTAGTTGGGTGTAGTTCTTTGCCTTTGTCTTTTACCAATAGGGGAAGCATGACTAGAAGGTGGGTNAGAGAGAACATAATTTTTGGTAATAGGAAAGCAAGGTTGGTGTCTTAGTTTGCTTTATATTTTTATGATAAAGACCATGACCAAAGCAACTTGGGGAGGAAGGGGTTTGTTTAGTTTACACTTCCAGGGACAGATAGTAGCAGCCAGGAACTTAAGAAGAAGCTGAAGTAGAGACCATGAGGAATGCTGCTTTCTGGTTTGTTTCCCATTGCTTGCTCAGTTTGGTTTCATATACCACCCAGGACTTCCTGCCCAGCTCTGGAGGCTGGGATTGCCTAAGTAAATTATTAATCAAGAAAATACCCGGCAGACTTGCCTAAGGGCAATTTGANGGAGGCAATACTTCAATTATGGTTTGCTCTTCTCAGATGACTCTGGCTTGACAAAAAAAACTTAACCAGCTCAGTTGGATAACAGGAAGTCCCCACAATCCACAGCCATAGTTGGCCACCCGAGGAGTCTTAGCTCCCTGTGACTTTCCAGTTTCAGAGGCTGAAGGTCTAGATTCCCTCTGGAGAGCATGTCTCCAGTCAATCTGACAGTTTCAGAAGGTAAGGGCAAGATGGCTGTCAGAAAGTGGTTTTCATCAGCACATTTCAAACAGATAGTAGACAGTACGGGCAGTCCATGGACGCCCTCGAGCTCTCTGGGTGCCATTCTGTTGGTTGCAAATGGGACAACTCATCCTTTTGGTTAGATGTAGAAAATGAAGAAGAATATAGTCCCTTTTGAATTTCCCCTTTTTATTTCAAAACATTTACTTGTCAAAGAGTGCCTATGAGGGATACAACTGTCTCTTATACACATCTAGATGTGAATGTGATAATTATATATATAATTACATAAGCATATATATATGCTTACCAAAATCAAATTAATTAACATGCCAATCACCACCCATCCTGAATGTTAGATCTTTACAAATTCTTCAGTTTGCCCTGGAACTGTTAATTTTTTTTACGTTTTGCATTCTCTAGCATTTTACCCATGACAGAATCACTGAAAGAGGGACCACGGGTGGTGATAGAATCAATTCTTGTTTTGTGTCCTCCAGTTGTGATGTGATTCATCCTTGCAGGATGCATAATCACCAACTGCAAGTGATTTGTTGGGCATCTCGACTCAGTGGGATTCCCGCGTGAAGTGGTTTTTCTCCTATTACTTCCTTTAAAAATGCTGTTTTGAATTGCTTCTTATTTTTGAATCCTTGAACACCATCTGGGGCAGGCCCTGTAAGTCTGCAGTCAACTCNAGGCTTATTTGCTTTCTGTTGAAACTTCAATCTNACATCCAATTGACTGCTGATCTCCCCCCTGCACCCACAGACAGCCTCAGCTGGAGGGATTTGCATAGGTGGTGAGTAGCCACATTCTCTTCATTCTTTTTTGTCCTTTTCTGAGTTTGAGCTTTTCCTCACATGTAACAGAGAGGGGTCATGGAAAATAGCCATGACTTTTTGAATTTTTCATTCCATGGCTNTTGCTGTGTTCCTTCCCTGCCTGTCCATGACTGCTGTGTGGCTCGCAACCAAGTGTAGGTTCCCCTTAGTGTCTGTGAGTAGAACCTTTGGGAGGCATAGACAGGGGCATCTTCAAGGCAGAGCTCCTTGACCTGAGTGCAAGAGGGGCAAGCAAAGCAGCTTTGTCCTGCTCCAGAGATTGTTGGCCCTTCGTTCCTGTGGGANAGTGGTTCTGCATGCTGGCTGTGTATTTTCATCAGCCAGGGATACTTTACAAAACTCCCATGTCTTGGAAAGCCACAGAAATCCTAACTGTTTTGGTTGGGCTCAGGTCCAGGTGCTTTTGGAAAANGCAACACCTCNTTCCAACATGCAGACAAGCTTGAAAAGTCCTTGGCAAGGTTTGCTGNGAGTGGAAGGATNATGGTACCACTTTTGCTAGTGACTATTTCTTGGTGCCTACTGTGCTTTATGATGTAGCTATACCAAGCATCGTCAACTTTATATTCTATATGGGCTGAAATCCACAGTTAACAGGAAAATCCTACCTGACATTGTTTGTTGCCATCTTTGAAGGTCTCCCTGGTTTGTGTGCTGTCTTGGCATCCATCCCTCTGCAGAGGAGATTCACAGAAGAGCAACAGTTTCCTACATGGGCCAAGAGGCTCAGACAATACAGGCAAGTTCTATGAAACTGTTCTTAATTCTAGCAATTTCTGAAGCATTCTGGAGAGATCATGATCTCATAACAACNTGCACTTCTCCAACTAAGATTAATAAGTGTTTCCTCAAGAAACCACAGACACATTCAAGTGACATTTTCTTTCCTCTCATTCCCATCTCTCCTTTCTCCAACACATTTTACTAGCACCTTCAGTATTAAAATAGTATCTTTGTTACTGAGATTTTTGTCAGTTCTTGCTTGCTACTTACGCTATCTATGAATTCATTATCCTTTGGTCTCTTGACATAACATAATTGTTTCCATAGCAACAGATTTTAATATCAGAAACTGAGATGATTTCAGGTGAAGAATAAATAACAAGAGCCAACAAACTGAGAGGGAGGGACCAAGTCCACTCCTCCAAGCTCCAAATGCAATGAAAGCCATGCTGAAAAGACATGACTCAATACTGCAGCAGAATTATCCCTGAATAGAAATTCCAATTTTTCCCATGAATCACCAGCAGTTCNGACAGTTTTTGATATGAATACTNCCAAAAAGGAAACAAATTGCCTGACAAAATTGCATNTGGCTCAAGATGGGAGCATTTTGATCATTTAAAGGTATTTGCTCATAAATATGTAAAGCAGAGGCCCTACTGACAACTAGTGATGTTGGGTAAATGACATTATGTCCTTATCCTTAGGCTCATCAGAGATCAATGGATGCTTAGATGTGTTATTAGGTGATAATGGGAAAATTCTTTTCTCTACATCTTTCTTCTGAAGGGGATCAGGATGTGATTGTTGCAGGCTTTCTTGGACCCTCAGCCCCCAAATCATGACATAGAGACTTATTACTAATTATGAATGCATGGCCTTAGCTTAAGCTTGTTTCTAGCTAGCATTTTTTTCTTAAATTAACCCATTTCTATTAATCTGTGTGCTGCTCCAAGGCTCATTTACCCCATCTACATGCTGTCCATCCTGTTTTCCTGCTCCCTCTGTGTCTGGCTGGCTGGCTCCCCTTTTCTCTCTTCGTGCTAGCTCCATCTATCCCCNCCTCTGCCTAGCTATTGGCCATTCAGCTTTTTNTTAGACCAATCAGGTGCCTTAGGCAGGCAAGGTGAAACAGCAACACATCTTTACATATGTAAAAAAATATAGCATAAACAAATGCAACACATCTTTATGTAACTAAACAATTATTCTGCAACACAAACAAATGCAATGCATGGTTACATAGTCAATCAAATATTCTATTCCACAATNTGTGATCTTTTGGCCTATGGATTATATTGAGCTAAGTATTTGAGAAACAGCATATGGCAAGGCCTCTGTGCTTTCCCTCCGATTTTTGCCCAAAGNGGAACATAAATATTTAGAGGGTAGTTTGGCAACATGACTACTTAGCAAAAAATAATAGTACCCACAGCCCACCTCCTCAGGGCCTGTGATGTCCCTCATCATAGTCTTTTGATTATGTTTACAGTGAATGAATTCTCTCTGTAAAGCAGGCCTTAGATATTTAACCAGAAAATAACTGGTTACACCCGTGGAGTTCACCTTTCTCCACATCTTTGCCAGCATTTGCTGTCATTTGTTTTCTTGATGATAGCCATTCCAACTTGGGTGAGAGAGACTCTAAGGTAGTTTTAATTTGCATTTCCTTGGTGGCTGATGATGATGAAAACTTTAAAAATATGTAATAACTTTTTGTATTTATATTTCTTCTTTAGCGATCTCTGTTCAGTTCTGTCAAGTATTTTTGACTGGATTGTTTGTTTTCTTGATATTTAGGATTTTTGTATATTCTAGATAGTAATCTTCTGTTGGATGTATAGCTGGCAAATATTTTTTCCCTTTCTGTGACCTGTCTCTTCACTCAACTGACAATTTCCTTTGCTGTCAGAAGTTTATTTTTTAGTTCCAGGAGATCTCATTTCTTGGTTATGGCTTTATTTCCTGAGTTATCAGAGTCCTACTTAGTCCTTGCCTATGCCTGTATCTCCAAGTGTGTCCCCTCCTTCTCCCTCCAGCACTTTNGCTGTTTCAGGACTTATGCTGATGTCTTCACCCATTTGGAGTTGATTTCCATGCAAGGCGAGGAATAAGAATCTAGTTTCATTTTTCTCCTTATAGATATCCACTTTTCCTGGCACATTTGTTGAAGATGCTGAGTTTTCTCCAGTGTATATTTTTGGCATCTTTGTCAAAAATTAGATTGCTGTAAGTTGTGTGGCCTTGTCTCTGGGTCCTCTACTTTATTCTGTTGATCTATAAGTCTGTTTTTGTGTCAGTCTCATAGCTCTACAGTATGACTTGAAATCAGGTATGGTAATACCTTCAATGGTGTCCTTTTTGTTCAGGATTTCTTTGGCTATCCTGGATCTTTTGTGCTTACATATGAAGACTGGTTTTGCTATTTCTGTGAAGAATGTCACTATAATTTTTATTGGAATTACATTAAATTTGTAAATTGCTTTTAGTAGGATATCCATTTTCAGAATATTAGTTCTTCTGATCCATGAGCATGGGAGGGAGGTCTAGTGTCTTCCTCAGTTTCTTTCTTCAGCATTTTAAAGTTTTTATTNTTGAGATCTTTTAAATCCTTGTCTATGCCTACTTCAAGGGATCAATTAATTAGCTAGCTAATTAATTAATTTGGAGACTGTTGTAACTGGAATTGTTTCCTTGATTTCTTTTCCAGTATGTTTTTTATTGGTATATATGAAGGTTACTGATGCTTTTTAAGCTGTATTCTGCCAATTTGCTGAAAGCATTTGTCAGTCCTAAAAGTTTTCTGATTGAGTCTTTAGGGACTCTTAGGTNCATAGAGTCATATCATCTGCAAATAGAGATATTTTGACTCCTTCTTTCCCTATTTGTATCTCTTTTATTTGCTTCTCTTATCTTACTGCTCCAGATAAAACTTCCAGTGCTATATTGAATGAGATTGGAGAAATTGTATCCACTTGTTATTTTCTTGCCCTTAGTAGAAATACTTTGAATTTTCTTTCATTTAATATAAAGTTGGCTATAGGTTTGTTATATATAGCCATTATCATGCTGAGATACATTGTTTCTAGTCTAAGTTTCTTTAGGAATTTTAACACAAAGATATACTGGGTTTTGTCAAAAGCTTTTTCTGCACCTGTCAAAATGATCATAGCACTTCTGTATTTGAATCCATTAATTTAATTTATAACATTTGCTGTTTACATATGTTGAATCATCCCTGCTTCTCTGAAATAAAGCCAACTTGATCATGATGAATTATTTTTGCATTTGTGTTCATTAGGGAAATGGAGCTGTAATTTTCTTTCTTTTCTTGCCTTCATTTTTTTAAAAAAGTTCTATTTCCATCTTTAGGTAGTTGGATAATAGTTGCTTTGTAAAAAGAGTGTAGTAGTTCCTTTCTTCTTTTATAGAATGGTCTGAGAAGGATTGGTGTTAATTCTCATTTGAAGAGCTTATAAAATTCACTAGTAAATCCTTGTGGGCCTGGACTTTTTTAGTTGGGAAATTGTAAATTACTACTACAAATTCATTGCTTATTATAGATTGTTTTAAGTTGTTTATTACATCTTGGTTTAATTTTGGTAGGTCATATACCATATATCTAGAAATTTATCTCTTTCACTTAGATTTTCCAATCTAATGGAATATATGTATTTTAAGGCAACATCTAATGATTTTCTGAATTTCACTGGTATCTGTTGTAGTGGTTCCTTTTCATCTATAACTTTATTTATTTGGATCTTCTCTCTTTTTCTCTTAGGTGATTTAGCTAAGAGTTTGCCAGTCTTGTTTCTCTTTTCAAAGAACCAACTCTTGTTTATATTGATTTTTGGTAATTTGTTGTTGCTGTTTTCATTTAGTCAATGTCAGCCTGATTTAAGTTAAGATCAGCTTGGTTTCTTTATTGATTTGGGGCTTTGATTGTTCTTCTTTCCACAGTCCTAAGGTGTATCATTAGGTCACTTACTTTAGGCTTCTCAAGGCAGGCACTCAGAGCTAACCCCCCTCTTAAAACTGCCTTCACTGTGTCCTGTATATTTCGGTATGTTCTGTCTTATTTTCATTTAATTATAGAGACTCTGTAGAGCTGGCTTACAGGTTATAAATTCCTTCAATCCTTTACCANGGCCAGGTTTTACTTTTCCTTTAGTTATGACAGATAATTTTNTTGGGTATACTAGTCTGTGTTATCAGTTGCTGTCTTTCAGAACTTGAAATACACCCCGTCCAGGCTCATCTGACTTTTAAACTTTTGGCTATTCTAATTTGTATGTAACCTGGTGTTTCTCTCTTGCTGCTTTCTGTTAATTGTACTGAACAAGAGTAAAGACCATTANTCCAATTCGTTGGTCAGATTAAGCAAGCTTTGTTTTCTGTCAGGCTTATTTCCCTGAAGTGGGGTTTGAGAAAATAGCATGGTACATAGGAAAAAGTGGGGNTTATGTAGCCTGTCAAAACTGCAAGACTAGAGAGTTTTCAAAGGTTAGGAAATTTCCAGAGGAATTTTGGTTATGTAGGAACTTGGATGAACATTTCAAAATTATTTGGCAGAACATCTTATCAAGGTATGTTCAAGATGTGAGTCAAACTCCATAGGGTAGGGAGCATGTCAAATTCCAGAAACAGGTTAAAGCACAGTCAAGCTTGAGTTTTGTAGCAAACAGAAATAAACTTATTCTGACTTTATAACAAAATGGCTTCCATTCTTAANATGGAGTCAGATTGGTCCATCAATTTCAACATATTTTCTTTGTTCTGTATATGTAATATTTTAGTTATAATGGGGGAGTTTCCTTTCTGGTCTTGTCTTTTNGTGTCTTAAATGCTTCCTGTGTCTATAAAAAAGATTTATTTATTTTCACTTTTATGTGCCTATAAGTTTTACCTATGTGTGTATGGGTGTACCACATGCCTGACTGATGCCTACAGAGACCAGAAGAAAATGTTAGATTCCCTTGAACTGAAGTTACAGACAGTTGCTAACCACAATGTAAGTGCTTGAAATTGAACTCAGGTCCTCTGAAAGAGTAGCTAGTTGTTAGGACCCACAGGGGCCCCCTAGTAAGGCCTTACTCAAGGTCAGAAAGTCTGAGCTTGCTTTACCCAGCAGGACTACATAATAGGATTATTCATCCAAGGGCATGGTTANCAGATGTTTTGAAGAATCTACACTCGTTGGTACTTTATACTTTGACCTTGAAAGAGGGAAGTCTTTTGCTCTTCCCCTTGCTGATATATGAAAAGCCCATCATGATTAAAATCGAGGCAACTGGGTATTGACCCAGGGCCCTCCCGAAGCTATCCTGTGTCTATGTCTTTCTCATTGTCTCTGTCTACATTTCTATCTAATACTTCCTCATTCCTCACTCCTCCCCCAAAAACCCTTCAACAGGTCGGAGCTGGTCTCCTACAGCCAGTGCTCTTAATTGTTGATCCATTGCTCTAGCCTTTGTTCTGATTCTTTTGACAATATTCTCTATGCCTTTAGAATGAGATTCTTCTCCTTCTATGCAGATTACTCTTAGATTTAGTCTTTTCAGAGTGTTGCATATGTCTTGGAATTACCACTAGCACCTTCTTATTATTTCCTCTCTGTCCTTGTTGTATTGTTCCAGTTTCTCCATACTGTCTTCAAGCTCAGATAGTCTGTCTTCTCGATTCATTGTACTACTGAGCTTCCCAATGAGTTTCTTTCTTTTTTATTAACATTTTTTTTTGTTGTTGTTTTTTGTTTTTCGAGACAGAGTTTCTCTGTGTAGCTTTTGCACCTTTCCTGGAACTTACTTGGTAGCCCAGGCTGGCCTTGAACTCACAGAGATCCGCCTGCGTCTGCCTCCCAAGTGCTGGGATTAAAGGTGTGGGACACCACGACCCAGTTTAACATTTTATTATTTATTTTTATGCATATGGGTGTTTTGCCTGCATGTATGTTTGTGCACCATGTGCATGCTATGACCTCAGAGGCCAGAAGAAAACAACAGAGTTACAGATGTTTGTGAGCCACCATGTGGGTGCTGGGAATTGAACCTGGCCCTCAGGAAGAGCATCCAGTGCTCTTAACCTCTGAGTCATCTCTCCAGCCCCATAATAAATTTGNAATATTTTGTTTTTCATTTCCATCATTTCAGGCTGGTTTTTCTCCAGTATTTCTGTCTCTTTGCTGCTTTGATGGATTCCACTTTACATCACTTTCCTCATTTCATTCAGCTCTTCATGTTCTTAGGGACTTATTTTTCTCTTGAATTTCCTTTTAAAAATTAATTAACTAATTAATTGAAAGTTTAATTAAGATTTTAACGAGAATTTCATACATTAGTATTGTATTTGCATCATGTCCACCACCCTCTCCCCCTTGAAATCCCTCCCATGCCCCCTCATTTCTTTTCAAATTATGACCTTTAACTACGTGTGTGCATGTGTGCATGTGTGTGTGTGTGTGTGTGTGTGTGTATAAATATAGCTTTCTGAGTCCATTTAGTGCTGTTTATATGTATATGTGTTTAGGGATGACCACTTGGGATTGGAGAACTTATTGGGAGGCTCATCCCTGACACAGACTGATTCTCCCCTTCTCAGTAATCATTAATTGCCTGTAGCTCTTCATCTAGGGGNGGGGCTGTGTGATATTTCCCCCATCCACACTGTCATGTCAGCTGGTGTCATTTTACAAGTATCATTTAGGTGACCATATTGTTGAACTTTCTTGGGTCCAGCTGCTCTGTTGTATATAGAGTGTACTACACTCTTGATTATGTCAGTTGATGTAGGAAGACCCAGCCTAAAAGTAGACAGCACTATTGCCTGGGTTTGGGTCTGTCTCTTATACACATCTAGATGTGTATAAGAGACAGGGATATGACTGGCTGCTTCAAATTCCTACCGTCTCTGCTCTTGACTGTGGATATGACTGGCTGCTTCAANTNCCTACCGTCTTGATTTCTCCCTCNTGATGGACTATGGCTATGAATTTTGAGCTAAGACAAATCCCTCTTCTCTACAACAGCAGGAAAGGAAATTAAGATGAGGGAAATTGGGTGGGCAAGAATAAGTTACTATATTAACTTTGAAATGAAAAAAAGATTGAGGTCGGTAAAGTTGCTGGGAAGAGAAAGTTGAGATACTGTTAGGATCCTCAGATTTTAGAGATGTTGATGCTGTGGAAGGCTATAATTAAGCAGTAAAAGATGTATGTGGCTGAGGGTAGTAGAAAGAAGAAGAGGGGTAGGAATAAGAAAGGAAGTATAAGACACATGGATGTAAAGTATAGTAAAAATGCCTCATTTATCCTGGGTGAAGAAACACAGCAATCCTAAACCNTGAGTAACCTGCACACAAAAGCAAAACCCTCATGAGATGTGTATGCCAGAGTGGAGATTAAATAACAGAAAATGAGAACTAAGAATAATACTTAAGGAATGAATTGCTGCCACTGCTGTGTTGANTTGAAAGGTGAAGTTCTCAGACAATTCTGGCTCTAGCAGGCTCCATGTGGTACAGTGTATGCGAGACGGGTGATGGGAGANGTTGGTCTCTGCCACCTCCTTGTCTTGTGTGGCTCTGGTGTGTGGGGAATGGGGAGTTGTGAAGCTTTTCCTGGTAGTTTCTTCAGACCTTTTCATTCCAGTGGCCTCTTGGTGCTGTGGTCTGGCATATGTGGGGTGTATGGTCATGCTTTGTACCTCAGGTTGGCTTTCAACCCTCAGAAGCCTTGTCTTGTGAGTTAAACAGTTTCAACGAGGCTCTCACTTATTTTCTAGGATTCTTCTGTGCATGTAAAGTTAATAATAATAATAATAATAATAATAATAGTATTTGTATGAATTTTCTTCCCTTAATTTGGCATTTGTTAGTTAAACTCATAGGCCTCAGTCAGTAAAAAGAAGGGAGGGAAACTCACTGCACCTTCCAGTAGGCAGTTTAAAGTCTTGAAATTGAAACTGCAAAGAACTGGGTCCATTTTTTAAAAACAAAATCTGGTGAAAGTGAAGTTTAATAGAAACAGCACAGGGCAAAGGCTCAAGGGAGGTTGGTTCTTCTTATCTCTCCTCTGCTGCTAACTAGGTTAGTGGAGTGACAGCCTCCTGGGACTCCACTTTCTTTGCTGCCAACTCAACTGGGCCAGACAATCTCTGTGTATGTTCTTCACAGCCTCATTGCTCTGTGAGGCTCAGGTTTGGGACTTAATGTGGCTCAATGAGCGTCATGATCTAATTATCCCCCCCCCTTTTCTTTACCACTTTCCTAACTTGTATCTTTTTGGAGAGTCTCATCAGCAGATGAAAACGGCATCTGTATAGATCAGTCTTGATATCGATGACCCATGGTTTTCTAGAAGGATGGTTATTAGTAAAAGTCTATGATTCCCAAAGCATAGGGTTCATCAGTACTCTTGTATGTAGGTGGAGCCTATGTCTAGAGTCTTCTTTAAAGGGTAGAGTGAGGTGGCACTCTAGCATCAAAGACAAGAAACAANTGTTATCTCCATGGAATCTTTCCCTTGTTTTTGCTGGGTGTCNGTACTCTATTATGTCCTGAGGGCCTAAGTTAAATGGCTGAGCGCCTGCCATCTTGGCCTGCAGAGTGACTGTGTGGAGCAGGGAACGACATCCTCCAAGAGGATCTGACATTTTATCTATTGTATTATGAATATTGTAGCTTTATTTCTCATATTGCTACCTGATCAGTGTGGATTGGAATGTTTTTTTTTCCACAATGATTATTTTTCATCTGTTCCTCACAAATATGAAAGAAACCTTTAAAAAAAATCAAAAGTGGAATTCCACTAAGATGATTTGGCTAGCATATCCAAAAGGGCATATTCNTTAGAAATTTTATGTCTGAGACTTGTAGGTCAATGGTTCACTTTCCAGAGGTGTGATGCTCAATTTGCTGATATTGGTACAGGTATGGAATGAGTGGGAATTAGGAAGAGGGAATACCTAATTCCCTTGCTTTGCACNAGGAAACAACTGGATTGGGATGGCATCATGGAGAACGATGGATATTAGAAATTAATAATTTTTAAATGAGCCACACAAATCTGGGCCTGTCACACTTTTCTGAACTATGTAAACCTCATATTTTGCTTTTGTTTTTGATCCTCTCTAATGATACATGGCTGGCATCTGATTGATCTTGTTCTTCCTGTCAACCATGGCCAGTTGGAACCTGAGTAAGATTTTATTTTATTTTGAAAAGTAAAGAAATGCAAGAGTTCTTGCATTATGGGTACATGGAACAATTGGTACTGATGATAAATAGGCTAATTGATAATTCTGGCAGATGCCTTGTTGACATGAATAATGCAAATGGTAGAAATCTGTGCTTCACTGTGTTTTACCTAGGCAGCTTAGTCTTACAGGCTAAGCAAATAATGTCACCTTTGCTTTGTGGATTAGCTCAGAGTGTGTTACATTCAAGATAAGTGTGTAATGCTTCTATCAGCTTGCCCCAACCCCCAGCCCCTTTAATATGTGCTACAGACTCCAGAATTATTTAACACCAGCTCAAGAAAAACAGGGTCTGTAAAATAAATTGGCTGTTACTATGTGGAAACAAAGATTTCACAGTGCTTGTTAAATCAGATAAAAATATCATTCAATACTATTTGTATCCCTACGGCCATTTTAGCTTGCTTAATTAGGCACTGACTATACGTTAAAAATATTATGTGCAAAGAATATTAGAAAAATGTGTGTTCTAGGTGTTAAATATGGGAATAAAGACTGAGATTCAAAATCTTCCTTTTAAGCAGACTGTTGGGAAAGAAAAGCTGTTACACTGGAGAAAGGGAGGCAAGAGGTCAGGGCTAATTAAGAGAAATAGAAAATGTGAACTCAGAGAATTAGGTGCCATGATCTCATATAGAGAGCAAAATTGAGAAAGAGAAAGAGTGAGAGAGAAAGAGAGAGAGA
>LZPO01097235.1:0-28228 GCA_001675575.1 Neotoma lepida | reverse complement strand
TGGCGCACGCCTTTAATCCCAGCACTCAGGAGGCAGAGGCAGGCGGATCTCTGTGAGTTTGAGGCCAGCTTGGGCTACCGAGTGAGTTCCAGGAAAGGCTCCAAAGCTACACAGAGAAACCCTGTCTCGAAAAACAAACAAACAAACAAACAAACAAAAAAAAAGATTTCTTTTCCTCTGCACTTTCATCAGCTTTTAAAAATTTTAACTAAAAGCAATTCTGGTTATCAGTTGGAATCTTAGCGTATTTGATGCCTTTTCTCCAACGCATGCTCTTGACGCCTTTGTGGAGGTGGCTTTAGTGACATTGGTTTATTTCTTTCCCAGTGAGGTCTTTATTCCCATACAGAAAAGCTGTTGATCTTTTGTCCTTAATTTTTGTGTTCAACAACTTCATTGTTGCTTGCCAGTTCTAAAAGGCNAAGCCTATAGAACATTCTAAGTGTAGAGTCTTGCCATCTGCAGAGAGGGTTCATTAACTTTCTGTTTGTATCCCTCCTAGTTCTCCATCTTGAATGATCCCACCTTGGCTTCTGTGAATGATAAACTGTAACCTTATAAACCAATAGGCCCTTTCCTCCCAGTTGATGTTGTTCAGTGTTTTATCACAGCAACAGAAGGTAAAACTAGAGCAGGGGCCAAGTGAAGAACAGACCTCCATTCAGCCTTCTAGTCACTCTCCACATTTTTATCTTTCCTCACTNTATTTATTAATCAATTATATTTCTTGAGTAACCTCTCTGTGCCTCCAATGCTTTAAGTGTGGCAGCAGATCAATATTGGGAGTAGGAATAGTTTCATAGTGATTTGGTTTTTTTTTACTAGAAACTTCTCCATTTGTGGTTAGTGGAGGGCTTTATCTTCTGTTTTATTGTGGGATTCTTTTGCTCATTTTNTTGCTCATTAGCCCAGGTTTCAGTGGTGTGCAGATATGTGAGAGCAAGCTGATGTAAAGGAAGGAGTCACCAANGGATCAAATGAGTGTCACAGAGAATTACAGTCAGCCTGACTCTTCGGCTGTCCAATTTGGAAAGAATGCACATTGTATGCATTGGATGATTTACTGACTCAAAGGTAGCAGTAGAATTGAAATTTCCCCTTAGCTGGCAGTTCACATGGAAGCGGTAAAAAGTCTGCTCACAGCCCTGAACCTTCTCATTTTCTAGTTAGCAGTTGTGGGATTACATGGTCGCAGATGGCTGGTGTCACAGGGAGAGATTTCCTATTAGTGTTTGTTCATGTTTGCCATTCTCTTCATCGGTAAAAATGACCATCTCGGTTTCTGGGGGTTTATTCATTTGTTCCTGTGTCTTGTCTGGGAGATGTTAACATTTCCCACTGACTTCTGTCATAACATATTGACACAGTTCTCTGGAAACAATACCTCCTTTCATCCCAGAGAAATTCCCAGTAGGGCTGGAAGCGTGTTACTATATCCCTGGGGAGACTTTTAGCTCATGCTGGGGAAAGTTAGTTAATTTGTTAAGTTTATAGTGAGACTCTAAATGTTAACATTAAGGTCAACAGGATAGCTGATGACATTTGGTCATATTTTGGCCTTCTAAAAGCCTTGGCTGATTTAAAAATAAATCATTGCAGACAGACCATTAAATTTTATGAACTATGAATNTGCTTAATAGCCCTGTTTAATAAAATAGCCTTAAGTTTTTCCATGGGCCATTGCTTTTACCTGAGGCTATGTTCAGATTTCAAGTGTTGTTGACCATCTTAAATGTGGTTATAATCCTCTCAGACAACAGTGTGGCCACTGCCTTTTCAGAGCATTTGTCTGCATTTGACCTCACTGTAAGGTGAGGCTACAAACTTTGGTACTATTACCAAGAGTATTAAAACTAATGAAAACTTTTGCTTATGGTAAGTGTGTTATTAAAATTGTTTCTGACTCCATAAAGACTATGGTCTATGAAAATGATGATTAAGGGAGTTGGGCTTTTGTCAACAAGTTTCTAAAAAGAGCAACTCTAATAGTCTCTAAATAAAAAAAAAAAGTTTAAAATCCCATATTGTCATGCACAAAGTATCATATAAAACCTGAGTCTGGGTATTTTATGAAAAAAAATGAGTTGGTTTAGTTCATAGTTTAGAAACTTAAAGTCTAAGATGGAGCACGTTGTGTATTCACCTTCTGGTGAGGGCCTGATGGTTTCTGGCATCTCACTAGGAGTATGTGTAAGAGTAGTCAGGGAGGCACATAGTGATTCAGGGATTAGACTTGCTCTTTGATCTTCTACTAGGCTCTACCTCTTATAGGTTCCACAACACTGCACTGAAGAATCAACTTCCAACACAATGAGAATAATACATATTTACAGTGTACAAAGACTGTTCCGCAGCAACATGAGTCTTATCTTGGAATATACAAGTCTGATGGAGCTTCTGTTAAAGACTATGAGCTTAGGATGTCTGTCTTGGACGCCATAGTTTGGGGCAGTTTGTCCACTGAGTCATGGAACCATTTGGCAAGCAGTGAGTTCTGTCTCAATGCTCAGTTACCATCTTCTGGTCATTTGTCATTGTAACCTGAAGGGTAGATCATTATTTCTTGGACATGGTTCATCCAGCCCTACACTATTTTTGGGAGCCTGTTGATCAGAAACTTGCTGCAAGGATGTCATCTACAGTTAGTTAGGGCCTTCTGTGTCCCTGGTTGCAGGAATACCTGTAAAATTGATGTCACAGTAGCATCACTTTAAGACTCTAGAGTCTTGGATGACAATTACTACTCAGGTTTGAAGCAATACCTTGTATTCTATGGTCTATTTGGATATCTCTAAGTTATATTTGGATTATGTAACTTGGCCACTGTCTGACTTACTTCTTCAATGAGGGCTTGTTGGGGGTAGGGTTCTTGAGGTCATTGTGACTAAAAGAGGGGATAGGCACAGTTTGCCACCTGAAACCAGCATGTGTAAAACTCTGCAAAGCAATAGTTGGCCATCAGTGGCTTCTGCTCTTGGGGAGGTTTGGTACACATTACTTTTCTGTGGTATTAACAGTCTGGGTAACTACACTCTTGAACTGAGGTAACTTGGATGCTCTTCTAGAAGATTCCTGATTCTAAGCTTCTGGTAAGAGTTAAATGTGAGACAAACACAGAAACCTTTTTGTATGATGTATGAAATGGTTCTAGCTAATGTGTTATAGCTAACAATGTCAAAGAAGAGGTAATTATAATTAACAATAGGGATTTATTTTACAAGGACTTCATCACAGGCTTTCCTGTAATTAGAGCACAGTTTGAACTGTGAAGGTCTTGACAGCTTGCTAGGCCTTAACTTTATCTCCAGATTATATAGTGAATATACCAATTGACAAATACATTTTAAGTAGAGACAAAAATATCTGGTAGCCTTCACATAAAGTCTTGGAATAGTTTGAGTGTGTCTCCCAAGATCTCACATCTTGAAATTCCAATCCAACTGTGGGGTAGGAAGAGAGTCAGAGCCTAAACCAACTCTGTTGTTTAGAGGTGGGACCTCTGGCCCGGGATCAGGTTTAGATAATGTGATTGAATCCTGGTGGATTCATATGAAGAGGGGAATGAACCAGACAGACACACATACTCATGCATACTATGTAGTGTCGTGCAACACTCTAGGACTGTAACAAAAAGGCAATCCGCCAGAGGCAGTCCTTGACTTTGTACCTCAGCACAGAAGCCATAATAAGCTTCCCCTCTATATGGAGTAGCCTGCCCCAGGTATTTTGTTATAGCAGCAAAAAGTACATGATCCCACATACAACTGTATTAGCCTTTTATGTGAACATAAATCTGTTTCTCTCTGAAAGGTATATGAATTTTGGAATGTATTTATGTTAATTCATTTTATTGCATATAATATTGGAAGGCTAGATTTTCTTTTGATTTGTCTGTCACAAAGAAAGTGAAGTTTATTTACTTTAAATATTCTCAAGAAAACAATTTCTGAGACAATTATGCCACCAGTTTAAGAACACTTAGATGATGTTGCACAGAGACAGACTGTGTGCTCTCAGGAAAATCTAAAGTTTTACTGAAACTATGTCTTACATCACTTAATCGGTAAGGAACCTCCCTAAACATTCACAAGCTTTGCACATGTCATTCCCATTCAGGAGTGACAAATATCCAGGTTACTTTTTAATTTAAACGTAAATGTTTAGACTACTTGATAAATATTTGTCAGTTTAAAAAAATCCTACCCCAAAGTCACATGCTGTAGATATGTTTGAGCAGAGAGCTCATGTCTTGATCCCAATAGTTTTCAAAGCTGAATTTTAGCTCTGTTTTTTTCTCTTCTTTATTTCTTACCCAAGTCCCAAATTATGTTATTTACTACCCAAGTGACAAGCTTAGCAGAATGTGAAGTTTTGTTCTTGTAATAGCATGGGGCCATTTCAGAGACCAGTTTTCTTTCATCCTGGCATTTATTTGACAATGGGAGACCGTTTTTGTACTGCAGGCTCACATCTGTCTAAGTTATCTTCTAATTAATGTGACACATGCTTTCACAGGCATTATTTCCTTTCTACCATTGGTCATCCAACGTTCAAATTGTGTCTCCCATCAGCAGAAATATTTTGAAATTGTCCCTTTGAAAAAAATGTGTGCATATTACTTTTTTCTTGAAATTGTATACATGTAGTATTGTTATTCAGTATGTGACATATTAAGAAAGTCTAATTTCTGATTTTTGAGACAAAATAAAATTGGAAATTCTGTTTTAAACACATTTTCTGGTGTATATACTTCACTTTGGAAACTGGAGTCCTATGTTTATTATTCTGATTAATTTTCATGGTCTAATATTTCTTGGGCTACATCACACTTTTGTCATTCTAATACCCAAGGCAGTGACTCACCAAAAACCATTGAGGGCAGATGCCAGGAAGTATACTTTTGGAAAAGGCCGTTGGTGGTCCTCATTTAACTCTGTGGCACATTATAGTAAACAGCCTACCCTATTTCCTTGTGAAGGCAGAGTCTGGTAATAAAAAAAATCTTCATCTAGGTCACAAAACAGCACTTTTGTTCTATGTGTAGCTTGTATTTAGATTGATGTGATATCATGGACAGAGAGTAAAACAAATATGTGGTGTTATGTTATAAATTATATAACTTTTTATGTGGTTCACAGCCATGTTTGTTCAAAACAGTGGTGGCCCTGTAGTGCTGTATGCAACAATATTTTAATTTATATGTATGGGTGTTTTGTAACATGAATTCTAATAGGTCTTTTAATAAAAAACCTGGAGCCAGATATTGGGGTAAACGCTGAAAGATCAGAGAGACAAAGGAACAAGCCACTGCCACGTCTTACCTCTAGGACTCCTCAGCCTGAAAAGCCTTCAGTTCCTGTCTCCTCATGCCTTATTTACCTTTCTCTGCCCAGCCATCACTTCCNTCTTAGTGCCAGGATTAAAGGTTTGTGTGTTTCCCAAGCAAAGGCATGAGATCTCAAGTCCTAGGATTAAAGGTGTGTGACTCACGAGTATTGGGATTAAAGGTGTGTCACCACTGCCTGGCATCTATGTTTAATCTAGTGGCTTGTTCTATTCTCTGGTCTTCAAGCAAATTTTATTAGGGTACACAGTATATCATGACAGTGTTTTGCCTGCATGCACTACATGCATGCAGTTCTTATGGAGGTCAGAAGAGGGCATCAGATCCTCTGGAACTGGAGCCACCTTGTGGGTGTCTGGACACAGAATCTGGGTGTTCTGTGAGAACAACAGGTGCTCCTAACCACTGAGCCATCTCTTTGGCCCTGAAGCTGTAATTTTAATAATCTAGGCAAATTCTTGAAAAGTGAAAAGTAAGCTAAATTTTAAGTGGAATACTTTTCAAGTATACTGAAAGAATTTATGACTAGTTGACTATTTTATGTAGTCAGATGTTTCTCTCCCACCAGCCTGTTCTCAAATACCC
Source organism: Neotoma lepida (assembly GCA_001675575.1). NCBI lineage: Eukaryota > Metazoa > Chordata > Mammalia > Rodentia > Cricetidae > Neotoma > Neotoma lepida. Next base: position 22,299 of record LZPO01097235.1, on the reverse strand, counting down.
AGCAGCTGCTTCCTAAATAATTAACTTGGAGGCCTAATATAAATTAAAAATGCTTGACCAATAACTCAGGCTTATTACCAACTAGCTCTTACATTTTAAGTTAACCCATATTCCTTATTTATGCTCTGCCATGTGACAGTACCTTTATTAGCATGGCATGTTCATCTCCTGCTCCCTCTGCATCTGACTGGCTACTCCAGACTCTGCCCTTCTCCTTCCAAGCATTCTCAATTTGACTTTCCCACCTAACTTTATCCTGTTCAGCTCTTGGCCAGTCAGCTTCTTTATTAAACCAATCACAGCAACAAATCTTCTTCACAAGGATTATTGTACTTCACAAGTACAAAAGGATTATTCTACGGCATTTCCCCCTTTTTGTCTAATTAAAAAAGAAGGTTTTAATTTTGACATAGTAAAATTATATACAACAAAAACAGTTGTCAAGTAAGAATCACAGTTACAATATCCAATCTATTTGTATTTAGCAAATTTAGAGAAAATACTCAATCATCTATCCTATCTTGGTGAGTCTAAAGTTTTATACNTAATTTGCTTTCTATCATAACTAAAGAAAACTATAAGTTTAACTATTTAGTCTTTAACTCCAAAAGAATGAAGTGTTACATAATGACAGGGACATCAGGCTGCCTGGACAGCCATCTTAGGTTCCTTTGAAATGCTGAGGCATCCAACTAGAGTATCTGACAGGCTTTCCTGTGAAGCAGGGACTTTCTTGTGTCCTCCTGGTCCAGTTTGGACAGTATATTATCAGCAATTCATGCAAGGGCAGTTTCTTTGCCCACATGGCTAGCTTTTGCCATAAAAGAAACAAACTCCATACAGAGTTTCTTCGATGCCCACCATCTTTTCTGAAGTAGATTGGTGCTGCCAGGAGCAAACGTGTCTCACTGTCATGAAAAGCCTTTGGTTATTAAAAATATTAAGTGCCATATTCTGTAGGTCTTTAAACTATTTGAAGACCATCTATCTATCTAAATATATCTGTTTATGACCTTGAAAACATATCTAACACGACTATAAGTTTAACATTGTAGATGACTATTAATCTGTATTTCTTAATTGTACATTACATTTTTAAATGAGCTGCATAAACACAATACCTTAAACAAGAGTAGAAATATACATACAGTATAACAGAAATAACTTTAAATTTGTATCAATAAACCAAAATCCCTACCAATATAAAATATTTAAGATTAATAGTTGTTTTTCGGATTAAAGTAGATTCAGTAATCTATCCTTTTATCCTATCATTTCTATACTCCCCCCCACCTTTTCTTTCTATAATGAGATCCCTGAATCTAATCTCCTTTATACAGCCTTTTTCCTGACCATTACCAATAACAGCTTGTAACCAACTCCCCTAAACAGTGACAAACACTCATAATTTGTTTTTAGGAATGTGGTCATAGTTCTCTAGATTACTTCCTGTTGGATGGGGGCACTGCTAAACTTTGAGGGACCCTGAGAAAATCAGGATAATTGTTAAGTCTTGGTTGGAGTATTTTGTGAGGCTAGATCATCTCAGTTAGAGGCCTTGAAGCTGTTTTGAATGTTGGATCATCTGGGCCACTTTTATTGGTGCCTGGTCCCCTTGTTCTGAAAATATATAAACTTTTAAAGGTAGCATACATGTCTATATTAATACAAATATAAACTTTGCATTGTACACAAGCCAGCCAAAGATAATATTTTTTTGTTTTATGTTTGAGCAGGTAAAATATGCATCACCTGTCTTGTAGTTACTTCAAGTTTATTTCTCATGTCTTTAGTCAGGATTTCAGGGGGTCTTCCTTGATCAAACCTGATTTTCCTTAACCTGGAATGAATCCATAGCCTCTTATTTCCTGTGGAAACAAAAGCATAAACTCTCCTCCAAAGTAACATATCTTTATATTTTGAAGCCAAGATAATTTAATAATATATAGGTTGGTTTAATTTAGTAGCTTTCACAATCAAATGCCTCTCAGCAGTTATCATTTGCCCATTAACAGTCAAAAAAATCTAAAGATAACACAACGAAGTATAGAATCCAGACTTTCTGTGTATTTCCCATCTTTACATGGCTTATCATATTTTTTATTGTTCTATTTGTTTTTTAAGCATTTTAATATTATTTTTAAATAATTTTTTAAAATCTATGACTGTTTCTACCCTTTCTCTTTTCTCTCCCAAGCCTAGGCATGTTTTTCAAATACACTGCAACTCATTCAGAGGACTTTTTGTCTGAATCTGTCCTTACTGTGAATCTTTAACCCTTTTTTTGTCTGTGTGAGCAAAGACACTGTTGTGTAACTTAGATCATGGCTCCACCCCATCAATTCCCTGAGAGTCTAGTCTCATGGTGGAGGCACATTTACCAACAGCTCTGAAAGTCATGTTTACTGCCCCAACTCTGGGAAGTTTCTGGGTCAACACCACCACCAAGTGGAATGCCGCCTGCTGCTCATAAACTCCATTTAAGTGGTAGCAACGCCTCTGAAAAGAGCCACATGGTTTTGCCACTAGCACTGAGCCAGAAAGCTGTCTCTTAAAGGATCCGTGCCTCTGCTCTCAGCCAGCAAACAGAGCCCACTGGAGAAAAGGCAGCCACCAAGAAGTTGTGTTTGACACCATTCTTGTATGTCTAGAATCCTCTTTTAAGCTTTGTCAGGTTTTGTGTGGAAATTTTAGCCACAAGTTGGAACACCATATGTACATGGGTGTTTCCTGTCCTAACTGCCCAGTCCCACATAATCACTCAGAGGCTTAATATTACTTACAAATGCTTGACCAATAGCTCAGGCTTGTTACTAACTTACTCTTACACTTAAATAAACTCATAATTCATATCTATGTTTAGCTACATGGCTTGGTACTTTTTCTCAGTACGACATTCTCATCTTGCTTCTCTGTGTTTGCCGGGGACTCTCTGACTCTACCCTTCTCCTTGCCATCATCCTTAGTTTGGTCAACCCACCTATACTACTTCCCACCTGGCTACTGGCCAATTAGTATTTTATTAAAACAATTTAAGTGATAAATCTTGGAACTATAAAATATCATCCTGAGTGAGGCAACCCCGACTCAGAAGGACAAACATGGTATATATTTACTCCTAAGTGGATACTAGATGTAAAGCAAAGGATAACCAGACTACAACCTACAACTCCAGAGAAGCTAGCTGACAAGGAAGACCCAAAGTGGGATGAATGGATTGCCCTGGGAAGGGGAAATAGATGAGATCTCTATGAGTAAACTGGGGATGAGTGGTGGGCAATGGAGGGTAGGGGATGGAGGATGAGAACATAAGGGAATGGGATGGTCGAGCTGGAACAGGGATGGAGTGGGAAAGCAGTGAAAGAGATACCATGATAGAGGGAGACATCATGGGGATAGAGAGAACCCAGGTGCTAGAGAAGTTCCCAGGAATTCCCAGGGATGACCCCAACTTGGACTACTAGCAATAGTGGAGAGGGTGCTTGAACTGAACTGGCTTGCCCCAGAGATCAGGTCAGTGAATATTCTAAAACCTGCAGAGACAACCGAACTAAACTAGTGGGAACTCATGAAAGTTGAATCAATAGCTGTGGAACCTGCCTGGGACTGGGCTGGGCCCTCTGCATGGCAAGACAGTTGTATAGGTTGATCTGCTTAGGGGGCCCCCTGGTGGTGGGATCAGAATCCATCCCTGGTGCATGAGTGGGCTTTTTGGAGCCCATTACCTATGATGGGACATCTTGTGCAGCCTTGAGGCAGGGGGAGGGGCTTGGACTTGCCTTTACTGGATGTGCCTCCTCATGGGAGGCCTTGCCTTCCAGTGGGGGAGCAGTGAGGGGTGGGTTAGGAAGGGGAGATTGGGGGGGGTGGGAGGAGGGAAGAGGAGGATCTTTGGTTGGTGTGTAAAATGAATGGAAAAATTTTTATAGTAAAAAAAATTTTAAAAAAACCTAAAAAAAGTGATAAATCTTTACAGTGTACAAGAGGATTATTCCACAGCAATTTCACTTTCCAAATTTATTTATTTTAAATCAAGAGGTACATATTTATTTACTATATTCAAGAAAATACTTTAAAATGCATATGTATGTTGTGTATATACACATATAAAGTAGATATGTATGTATATATACATGTACTTATTATAAGCAACAAAGTGTATATGTATGTTACTGAACTTTTCAATCTAGTTAATTATGATGGTCATTGCCTCTTATAGTCATACCTTTTGTGGTGAGAGAACTTTACTGTGGGAGCCCACAAAGACTCTAACTTGTGGTTTGACTCAGGGTCAGAGAGTTAGACTTTATGTTGCTCTCCAAGGCTACATAATAGGGTGCAAAGACATGGTTACCAGGTGTCTTATACTTCAAGGCCTAATCACAAGATGCTTTGCTGTGGTGTGTAGTTACCAGGTGTTTTATACTTCAAGGTCTAATCACAAGGTGCTTTGCCGTGGAGCATGGTTACCAGGTGTTTTGAAGGGTCTACGCTTGGTTGTACATTGTGCTTTGATCTTGAAAAGGGGAGGTCTTTTGCCTCTCCCCTTGCTAGTGTATAAAAAGCCCATTAGAAATAAAGTCAAGGCTGCTGGATATTGACCCAGGGCCCTTCTGAAGCTATCCTGTGTCTCTATCTTTTCTCTCCTATGTCTATATTTCTTCCTATTACTTCTCAATTCCTCACGCTCCCTTTCAAGGGGCCTTTCAATAGGTTGAGGCTGAACCCCAACACTGGGCCCTGACACCTTACATTTGGTCCTATCATTTTTCCCAGAACACAGTATGTAATCAACTCTTCTCTGTAATGGGTCACTTGAATGTCTTCTTCCTCTCTAATTCAGAATTCATTGTGTGGTTGTATAGTAGAATGACAGAAAGACATAAGTATCCAGTGATGCAGACAAAACTCTCCCATATGTTTGAAATAGACTAGGCTTAAAAACAAACAAACAAACAAACAAACAAACAAACACACAAACCCAATTCTGTGCTGCTTTCTTGACTACAGTCTTCAGGATCTTGAGCAATATGTCTGACAGAACATTCTTACAGAAGCCCTAAGGGGAATCCTTTAAGAAAAAGAGCTGTGAAGCTGTGGTCCTGTGAGTTTGCTAAACCATTCCTACCTGTTTACTCTTTGCATAGCCATCATACATGAAAGACTGGGAGTAGTCATAAGGTAAAGGGCATCTTTGAACTTATCTTAATCTAGTGTCTACCCGTTACATAAATGTTAATTTATAGTAAAACTGATTTTCTTTGATATACATTCTGGGAAATAATGATGTACGTTATTCCAGTACTGCTTCACACAATGCCTGAATCAAAGTTGGAGGCAGTAGTCACAAGGAACTAGAGCTTGTCAGACAGGAGTTCCCCTTGGTACATGTTGTTGTTGCTGGCAGGCCACAAGACTTGCTCAGGAGATCTTCTAGACAAATGCTGGGTTTATTAGTAATTCAGTTTTTTTTTCTCCAAAGAGAAAACCAGTCCCCTGATGGACTAGATAGAGTTCTGGATCAGAAATTAGTCTAGAGCTTTCTTTAGAGCCCCCTCCTTCCATCCTTCCTTCCTTCCTTCCTTCCTTCCTTCCTTCCTTCCTTCCTTCCTTCCTTCCTTCATTTTCTGAAGGGCTCTAGGTTTAAACTGCCTTTCATGAGGGTGGAGGGGCCATGGTGGAATCATTTCTACATGAAGAGGCCTGAGAATGGGGACAGTAGACAGATCACTGAGCTTCCCCTGGAGGTGAGTAGCTGCTTATGACCTCTGCAGCAGAAAGCTAGAAAAGACAATTTTAAACAAGATTATGTATCATAGAGATCATTTAAAACTCCATGTTATTATTTTACTTAAAAGCATGGGGAGTAATTAGTGTTAAGTTTTGCCCCTCTTGCCCTTTGGACTCAGGGTGTAGATCAGTGGCAGAGCATATGCCTAGAATTTCTGGTCTTAGCTTTGACTCACAAACAGCAGGGGGGAGAAGTACATCAGCAAACTCTTTGAAAATTTATACAAGTAGTATTGTCACTCTGCATATTAAATGTTAGGAAAGTTAATTTCCCTAGAGCTATTGCAGTATCTATCAATAGCTAACCTACTTAGGGCCATGAACTCATCAGAACCTGCATTCATTTTGGGGGCAAGAAATAGTTCTCTGTATAGATGAGCTCATCTGTAAATATTGTGTTTTATCTATACAGTTTTGGTCTGTTAGTGAAGTTTTCACATACAAACTTTTCACCCTCCTTCCTAAACTAAGCCTTTGAAGCATTATATACACCTTCCTGCATTTGGTAGTCAGCAGACCCTGCTCTGGAACACTCAGGCCTTAAGGGATGCTTTTCTTGTACAGTGATCATGACAGACTCAGAACACTGTATATATATTGCAATATATACATTGCTTTATGCTTAGGGTGCCTATCATGGGAAAGGAAGGTAGGCTGAACTCAGAGAGCCATCCTCGGTTTAGTCAATGCCCACACCCTGATTTGGAGAAAATGCTTTAGCTTCTCAGGGCCTCAGAGTTCATACATTAATAATGATATGTGGCAATATCCCAAGTAGGGGCCACACTATCAGTTATTCTAATGGAAAGAGAGATCCANGAGAGCAATAAACCAAGGGCCATTAGTGCTCAAGTCTATGGAGAGGGTGCCAAGTGGTGGCATATNCTGACAGAATCATAGTCCTTGGATATCCNTATTTCTCAAATATTTAAGATAAAGCAATATTATTTTTATATTATAACAAATTCAAATTTTCTTGGAAATAGACTGAAAAGATGTAAAGTTGTAACCCAAAACCTAAGAGTCAATTTTGAATCTTCCAACAGTTTCCCTGAGAATATGTCTCTTTATGGTACTAACACAAGGGCTTAAAAGCACTGGCCTGGGGCCTCAGCCCAAGAATTCCACCAGTGAAGCCTGGAAGCTGCCTGTGAGCAGAGTCACATCATCTCCATCTTCCCTACCCATCAGCATCTCTGCTGCCTCGTGTGCTCCAGGGGACAACCATCACACAGTGCTGTGCCAGGCCTTTGCATAGGTTCCTTCATTGAAACTTCTTCGCAAGAGTTCTTACAAGGAAAGAGTAGTGTCTGCTTTTCAGATGAGTAAACCAATGCACGTGGATTTTAAATTACTTACCTAGCGAATGCCAGAGGCAGACATTAAACGTTGGCCCTTTGAACAACAAAAGGTGCAGTTTGAGTTTCTGCCCCATGAGAAGGCTGACTTGGCGCCCCCTGGAGTCCTTGAGAGTAAGTGCATCAGGAGGAGGGCTGCCGAAACTCGCCCGCCCACTCCGAGCCTGCCATTTAAGGGCTGAGCAGTACTGAGGAGTGGAGCATCATGCCTGTGGTATCAATCTGCCTCCGCAGAATCTGGGACATTCCNCTGTGCACAGCTGGAACAAAGTCTTACTTTTCAAACAGATTGATCATTTTGCTGTGTTGTGATGGACATATTGCTTTAATGCCTCCAAGGCCTAAGTAGAAGAGGTCCTAGACAGNGTGTTCTCTGAGGGTTTCAGATCTTTTCAGCAGCTGAGACAGAAAACAGAGAATAAAGACAGTTTAGTTGAGCTTAAGAAGTACGCATTAGATGCTGTGTATGTTTGGGCACTAGCCCCTNACCTAGAGAAGACAGAGGAAGGGGTTCGGAAGGATGTCAGCACCATGAAAGAGGTGAAGTAAACACACCCTTTATCATGCTCTATGACAGAAGCTCCTGACATTATTTTTTTTTTTTTTAATTTGAGGATCCTGAAATTTAGAAAAGGTAACACAGTGGTGATCCTAGGAAGAAAATAACCCCCACTTAACAAGCAGCCTGGGGCGCTTCCATCCAATTTGCTTTTCTGCTGTTACAGTCTGTTTAATAGACATGATGGTTGCTATTGACATTTAGTTGTCAATCTGGCTTTAGTATCTTAGTAACCTTCCCTTAGGTTCTGGGCTCTCAACTGCCTTCCAGTGCCCAGGGTTATTTCTTAGTTCATATTCTCAAAGATGGTAGGTCCTTTTTAAATTTGGGGTATGAACAGTTCATGATCCCTGTCATAGGCTCTAACATTTGTTGGGGACGACATCCTACAATATCATGGTTTCTTGNTGGGTGGTCATTTAACAGTGGCTATCTGTGGACCAACCACCAAGGCTCCAACATTTAGTGCATTGTTTATCAACACTGTTCCTTTTGCTTAGCATTGTAACTGTGTCTTGATGAAGGGAAATTGAGATAAATTTTGATTATTTCAAAAACTTTTGGTTCCCAATCCCGTCCCCTTGCCTCTGATTTGTTACTTGTATTTTGGGGTGGAAAGTTACATTATTAAGGATCATGAGGTGCTTAGTCAGTGTTATCTCATCTCCCATATCCTCCTGTGATTCCAAGAGGTTCTGGTCTCTCTAGGAAGCATCATTTGAAATTCATTTAGGTACAGAGGTTTTGTGGGTAAAATCAATGATCACTTAACAAACTTTTAGGCAAACATGAAGCGTGAATGATCTTTGCCTCATCCAAAACATCAGCTAAGCTTTCCAGATATTCCATAAGCTTTTTTTGAAAACCAGAAGCTATGACCCAGTCTCTAACTAATCTCAAGAATAATGAGATACAGAACTATATTTTTATTCCTTTAATTTTTTTTCAATTGCTAGCAAAGCATTTCAAGCTGGCTGCNGTATGCAAATGTGTGCATTTTGAATTTGCACTCTGTGAAGGATAATGTGAAATCATCAGTAGGTCAATGAATTAGAGGATTGAAAGACCCCAACTTTCCTAAGGCCTGAAACCCCCATACTCTTTAGGCCTGACACCCCCTCCCTTAGGACCGAGAAGCTAAAGCCAGAGCAGAATTGCTAAACTACCGTTTAATGGAGGTCAAGATTTCTGTTAAGATACACTGCCCAGCCGCTGCTCCACCACAACCGGGGGTTTCTGATAAAGAGATAATTGCTCAATTGTAGTTAGGGCAATTACAGGAGTTCCGGGGAAAGTCACTGTGACCTTGTATAAACTCCCGCAAAGTTCTCGGGCAGAACCTCAATTGCTTGACCACAGGATGTCACAGGATGTCACAAGACATTCAGGTGATAATGATTATTTGGCTCTGGAATGTCCCAACCCTGGTCTCCATGACAATGAGCACCCACCCTATGATTAAGCCAAACTTTGTGGAAAGTCCCTAGACACAAACCAATCAAAGATGGATCTGTATGAAAACTGTAATTCTGTGATTTTTGCCTTTAAAAACTGTGTGTGATTTCAGTTCGGGGCTTCTCTTGCTCGGGAGAGTCAAGGAAGCCCGATTGTACAACCGTTTGTCTTTTTGCCTTGAAATAAAACCTCTTGCAGATTGCATCAACTGGACTGGAGTCTGGGATTTTGGGGCCCCTCTTCCCGAGAAGATACTACCCTGGTTTTTGGGGTCTATCAGGATTTTCCTGAGAGTATTATCTACAACATAACTATTCTTGTGTCAACTACTGGCTGAGTGTCATAATCCTCATTCTACTTTATAAAAGACTTAGCAGGAAGCATGTTCTGTAATAAGACACTATTTGAAATTCTTGAAATTAAGAAAAGGCAGAAAACATAAGTAACACAGTAATGGTCCCAGGAAGAAAAGCTGTTTGTTTTAATAACTAGCCTGGGGAGAGAGGAGGAGGTAAGGACAGACTCCTTCAAATCAATGTCTCCTGGACACGACCCAGCTGGGCTGTTGTACTCATAAACTCACGGCAAGCGTGGCTGCCTGCACAAGACCTGTACAAGATCAAGCCAGTCAACATTCCAACAAGGGTGAGAGAGAGTCTCACAAGGCCCCACTCCTAGTTAAGGAGCAATTGACAGTTGATGGCTTCTAGGGAAGGAAGAGCCACTTTTCTGCAGGATGTGGCCTCTGGTAGGTTGTTCATGCTTTAATAGATGACATCATAATTGTGCCTGCACAGGCAGCATTCATTGGATTTGCTGGGTTAGAATTATTATTTACAGGGTGTGAAGTTAGGAGGAAGATGTGGGGATAGGTTCAGGAGAATTTGGAGAGGATCAAAGTTCATTTCATACATATATGAAATTCTCAAAGGATAAATATAAAGTATTATATTGAAGAACAAACAAACCAAAAGCAGCCTGAGGTTTCTTCTATCCTATAATTTGGTTCTCTGCTATTTTGGTCTGTTTAATAGGCATGTTGGCTGCTGCTGGCATTTGGTTGTCAATTTGGCTTCATGTTCTTAGTAACCTTCTAGTAGGTGTTGATACTTACTGTCTCCCAGTGCCCATCAGCCACCAGTGTGAGAGGGGTGAACTAGGAGCCAGAACAGGGAGTATATGGGGGGTGGATGAGCAGGGAGGCTTTGGTCAGTTGGAGCACATACACACCGCTGAAGACTGAGTGCCCTTTTTCTTTTTGCTTGGCGTGTTATCTTGGTGATGCCCAATAACTTACATTTTAAAGAGGAATCAGAGATCTGGATTTTTCGAGAAATCTCCATTTTAAGAATGGTAACAAGCAAAAAGATATCTATCAGATGGAATTTGCTGGAGGCTGACAGTTGAGGACTTGGTTTCACTGGGGATACACACAGAGCAGGAGTGAGTGGTGAGGTACCATCTGCATTGTTCCCCTGGGCTGGAAATACTTTTCTTCTTGATGTCAGACATGTGAGCAAAGCTGGAAACTATACTGTGGGTTTCANGTGCTCAGGTTGTTTTGGGGCGGTTGTCTAGCAGAGTCTTCTACGTGAGAGGACTTCCTTACAGTTAGATGTGGTCCACTGAGCTCCTCTGTAGTACTCGGTCTAAACTCCTGCATGGTACATCCTTCCTTTAGTCCTCCCCTCTTCTTAGGGCATTTCATTTTCAGCTGAAAATAAAATGACGCATTAACATTTANAGGCTTCTCGGATAGAGCTTCAGAAGACGGCAATGTTATTTTAAACTAGATTTCTTTTTGTTCCTGTGATCTGTGGATTTTATTTATTCAGTTTCCTGTCCCTGCAAGCACACAAAATTGAAAACTGATTANAATTTCCCAGATGCAATTACATACTTATTTGATNTTACTTTAATTGAAAGTTTTATAATTTTAACCAATCCTGGAGTAAAACGACTGTATCACCGTTAGATGCCCCTCTGTAAAAATGAACATCATCCTGAGATTTTTCTTCATTATTAAACCCAGGCTTTTACATATAACAAAATCTCATCCAGGTTGTCATGTGCTGTGATCAAGAATTCTTTTACTTTATCAGTGTAATGATTTGTGTTTTCTTGGAAGTATGACAAGAAAAGAATGCCATGGAGAACTTTTGGAAATTCTAAAATTAAAAACTATTGTTTGCTTAGCATTTGTTGGGCCTGTACTACGTATTTTTGCAGTCATTCTACATTGTTTTATTTGAGTCTTTAAACCATTTGGAACTGTCTTAGTTAGGGTTTCTATTGCTGTGCTAAAACACCGGGACCAAAAACAACTTGGGGAGGAAAGTGCTTACTTCATCTTACAACTCTTCGGTCACATGAGGGAAGTTAGGGTAGGAACGCAAACAGGGCAGGACTCTGGAGGTGGGAACTGAAGCAGAAGGTGTGGAGGGACACACCTTTAATCCCAGCACTCGGGAGGCAGAGGCAGGCAGATCTCTGTGAGGCCAGCCTGGGCTACCAAGTGAATTCCAGGAAAGGCGCAAAGCTACACAGAGAAACCCTGTCTTGAAAAACCAAAAAAAACCCAGAAGGTGTGAAGGGGTACTGCTTACCAACTTGCTCCTGTGGCTTGCTCTGCTTGTTTTCTCACACAACACAGAACACCAGCCCAAGGATGGCCCCACCCACAATGGGCAGAGCCTTCCCACATCAATCATTGAGTTAGAAAATGCTCTACAAGTCTGCCTACAGCCTGTTCTTATAGAGACATTGTCTTAACTGAGGTTCCCTTCTCTCAGATGACTCTAGCTCATGTCAAGTTGACATAAAACTCTCCAGGTCAGTAAGTTACATAGCCGTTCCCCTTCAAAAAGGAAATATTTTCAGAATGATTTCATTTGCTTAAAGTCATATTGTCTCTCGGCTGTGGAATTTGCATTCAAACTCACATTTGTTTAATCCTCAGTGTCACATTTCTAATCGCCATCTGCAGAGCACACTTACTCATGAAAGGATTAGTTCATTCTGCATCAGTTGCTGTGCAGCTAAGCCAAGCAAGAAGCGCTAGTGGGAGTGAGACATGAACATTACTGTTCTTTAATTAAGACAACAGAAGCCGTTTAGTAGATGAACTGGGTGCTATGCACTTCCTAGTGCTGGTGGAGGAATTTTGCTCTTGGAATGGTGACCGGGGTAGTGGACTTATCTTGNTTGATGGATAATGGTGAGGGCATCGTGTAAGAACACACCTTCAGGAGTACAGACGGTCTATGGCTTCTAATGGTTTGACCTACACCTTTTCAAGTTTACAATGGTACAAAAGTGATGCAGTAGAAGCTGTATGTGGAATTCTGAGCTTTGACCTTTTCCTGGGCTAGCAGTGTATGATGATTCTCTTCTGTGAAGCTTGAGAGTGGCAGCAGGTTGCCACCTCTAGTNAGCCACAATCACAAGGGCGGCAGTGCACTGGGTACTGTGTCACCCGACTGAGACACTCAGTAGGCCAGTANTGAGTGCATTCTGACTATTGATATTTTTAGCTTATGTTGGGCTTACTGGGCTATAACTCCATCTTAAGTTAGGGAGTATCTGCATACAACATTGATGTGCAATGACCNTGGGAAGAAATAATGCNAAACTTTGTAATANTNTGGAATATTGNTTTCTGTCATATTTTACATAAATTCAGCAGCTGCTTTGGGTTTCAGTCTNTGAANACTCCTTAATTTATTTAACTGATNATTAGTAANGGTTTCTGAGAACTCAAAATCTACAGAGGTTTGCTGTTGAACAAGCTGTTNCTGTAACTAATCACTTTGAGTTGGGCTTCCCCATCTATAGACCCTGCTCAGATCCTGGAGTTTGGTATCAACAGTTATGGTATGTTGTATTTGTGAACATTTAAATCCACATACTTTGCTTTTGACAGTTAAGGTCTTCCATAACATTCTCTNCCAGGAAATGGCTGATTAAACAGGTACCAGCCAAGACCCTCAGTTGAACTTGTCCTGGGTACTGTTTTTTGCTTCTATATGAATTGGTTCCTGGACTGATGCTAAAGTTGTTTGTTTCCAAGAATGAAGCTGGTCTGCTGGCATTAACATAACCAAGGAAGATATTTTGCCATATTCTAANAGTATAATTACATGGGCAGCAAGATAAAGGGAACAGATTGAAACTAATAGCCTTGGAAGAAATTCTGACGGGTATACTGGGGATTGCCAGCAGCACTCTTTTGTACTGCAGCTACTGGATCATCTCCTCAGCCTTTGCCTCTTTGTGAGCTGTTGACATAACTAGTGTGGTAGCACTTCNGTCTGTGGGAGGGTCACATGGGCAAAAGGGTAGACTGGGAAATAAACAGTTCTTTGTCCTGTTTGAACAGTTACAAGGCAACTATCTGTTGACATCTTTCTTTTATATTTTAGAATTTTCCATGATTATAAACATAGTCACATTGGTATCTAGGTGTTATGTGTATGTCTNTGTAACCGTAGACCTATTTACCTTATAAACATCTACCCTTGTTTTGGCACACATGGCATTATAAGGGTATTAGTTGTCCTATAACTTGATTTTTTTTTGCATACTTACTCAGCAGAACTTCCTTACTATATATTTTTCTGTTGTTATTATTATGGAATGGATAATAAGGATACCTAGAGTTCTATGTCCTTGAAAATGTCTACAAGGGAAAAGATGCCTAAGGAATGTGTTGGAGTCCCTCCAACCTATGCTCAGGTGTTTTTCTGGCCTTGAAGTCTGTGGGCTCAGTCATAGATATGCAAAGATTGAGTCTAGGTCTCATTATATAATATCTGTATGATCTTCCTCTGTCTCACTTTATTTTAATCAGAAGACAGGGCTAATAATAATAATAATAATAATAATAATAATAATAATACTTTTCTTAGTCTGTGAGGATTAAATAATGCTGTAAAGTAGTTATCATAATATCTGACATGTAATAATTGTTCAATAAATGATAGGGGTTAACATTGTGGATTCCAAGGGGGAGTCTTAGCTTTGTACTCAATTTCTGATAATTTAAATATGAAGCTATTTTGTATGCATATAAATATGGGTGTTTCAAAGCACCTGTCTTTATGGGCTACTTTCTAAAAAAATGTCTTTAAAAATAAAATTGGGTTCGTCCTAATACGCCAATCAAATTGAAAAGGTTCATTTTCATGCAAATAAATGATTGTCCTGCTAATAAGTGGTATGTAAGTTGCAAATAGTACTTTATTTTGCATATTCAGAAAGATGGGGCAAAGCCNAAGAGGATCTTTGGAAGGCTAAAAGCCTAGAGCTGGGGTACAGCTCAGTGGTANTTGCCTAGCATGAGCAATATCCTGGCTTGGATTCCTAGTACTGCACAGGTTGAGGGGGATATTGAAAAAATGAGGGTAAAAAATTGCAAAGAAAAGTTACAGGTGCTTAGAGTCATGAACTTGGTTAATTATGTTTAAGTGATGACTGTGCCTATTTTTGTCATTATGGAGTCTATAAGAGAAAGAAGTGTACACGAGAAAACAGAGAGGGAGAAGGAAGAAACCTAGTGAGCAATGACAACAGTGGATGGAACAGGAACCAGGAAAGAGTTAGAGGTCCCTAGACTCTGGGGACACATTTTAGTGTGGTCTCACTATGTACTGCTAGCCCTGCCTACCCAGTGCTGAGGTGGCCCCTTGCCCTCTGGCTTCTAGTTGAACCAATTCCAGGTACNCTTGTGAGACTAGAGGNTATGAGGAGAGTGAGGCCNANNNNTNNTTCGCCTGGCTCTTTCTGTCTGCAATATTTAGTATTTGCAATGTAGTTCTCTGTGACAGANCTTGGTTTTCTTTAGGGTACGCCTATAGNTATTTTGTTTATTCATTGCTTCATTGTCTAGCTCATTAAAAGCAATTNCCATAATTTCTCCATGCTATTATGACTTGGGTCATAGCAGGTGCTCCATGAGGAATTGTTGCACAGATGCATGAAACATGTAGATTCATTGTTAATATAGTTGATGGGCTTGGTCAGTACCCTCTGTCCCTAATCTCATTGACACTCTCAACTTTCTGAGATCTCTGCACCTGGAATGTAAGCTTTCAGAGGGAAGATTTACTTTCCTTCCTCTCTCCCTTCTTCCCTTCTTCCCCTCCCTCCCTTCTTCCCTCTCTTCTTTTTGAAACAGGACATCACTATGTACCTGAGAGTGGTCTGTAACTCATTGTGCAGGCTCTGTAGCAAATCGTCACAATCTCACCTCTGATTTCTTCTTCCTTTCAGGGATTAAACCACGCTGACAAGCTTTAAGAGAGAAAAAATATGCAGAGGAAGAGCTACCCACTCTTTTCAATTTGTATGCAAATAAATAGAATATTTATTTATCTGATTTTGAATAGGCTAATGACATTTTCAGCTAACCTTGGAGTCCTCACATTCAAGAGGTCCAGTAAACAATGAGTTTTCAAGAAGAAAACTGCACTTGAATACTCAAATTTCAATAATCCCATATAACTGGAAAATGGCNATGTGGAGAACATTTTGTTTGCTATACAGCATTGTAATTTGACAAAAATAATTCCTNTGTCATTTGATTGAAAATTCAAAAAGTTATAGCCAGTCTCTTGGGGTAATATTGAAAAACTAAGCATGAGATTTGTGGCTAATCTAAAATTAGAGGCAGNGGATGCTCTCATTTTCAAGGTTGAGTTGCTACTTTAATATATGAATTCTTAATGGCNATGAAGACCTATGCCTATAAGTTTTGCTTCAAGTGACAGGATTGGCATGGAAATTATTTACCATGAAGTGATGTAAACCCTCCTTGGAAAAAAATCCATGTGCTTTGCAACCATTTCTTGAGGGTCTATGCTGTGGCAGGCTCAGGGGAGTATATTAGTGAGCAAAACAAAGTTGCTACCTTGTGTAATTGGCATTCAATATGAGGCAGGAAAATATTTGTATATTGACGGCAGGCAGTCAATTATTTGTGCTATAAAAATAAAATATGCAAATANGGGGAGAGTAGATATTGGGTAGGGGCTAGGGAAGATTTCTGTGAAGAGACATCATTTAAGCAGAGACCTGCGTGACGAAGAATTATGGGCACATAACTACATAGGGCAAGAACATCCCAGGCAAGGCGACCAGCCAAGGGCCAAGGGCAGAAATGAGAGTTTCATGGCTGTCAGTTTTATGAAAACTCTGAGTCCATCTGCCAGTGTGGGTAGCATAATCGCACTGCTTTAAATCACTGCTTCTGCCNCAGAAGCAACTGGATTATTGGTACCTTGTTAGAGGACNAGTAGTTGCAGACAGGCTGCAATGGGTCATGATTCTTCCTCTAATGGGATGTTCCTGAACTCAAATNTTGGGATCTTCAGTACCCCCATTCATTCAGCATCAGTTTCTGATGATGCTTCTCCCAGATGTTTCTAATATGCACCCATCTGTTCCAGGCTTACAATTGGCATATTTCTAGGTCCTCCACAAGTCTGCTCTAAATCACCCAGGTTGTGAGGAAGGTAATTCTAGTTTCCTGGTTTGTCTTCTTGTTATAAGAAACAAGCCTGTGGGTTCTCTTCCTTTTAAAAAAATATGACAGTGTTCAATTATTTGAAAATAGCTCTTGTATCATCCCTTTTAGCATTTCCCCCCCCAGGCTGAATCTCCCAGTTGCAACAACAGTTCATCTAGGAGACTGTTCCCAGAACACTTACTTCTTTGTTGTGCACTTCTCTTTGAGTTTGTTAAAATCCTTCATNGTCTGATTTCTCAAACTAGGTATATGTTCTAGCTATGCTCGGCTGAACTCCGAGGATGAAATAACCGTAAACTTCCATGATCTAAACATACTTCCTTGATCTGAAAACTGTACTTTTGATGAATGAAGCCCCAAATTGCATCACTTTGTTCAGCATCACCTGTGGTTTGCACATGAACTATTCTCCCCATTTTCCAAAGACTTGTTTACTNGAGGCTTCATCCCTAGTTGGTGCCGTGATTTAGAGGTTATTAGATCATTAGGATGCTAGCTTTATCAATGAATTAACCCACTGGTAAACTCATACTGTGTAGGGTATTAGGAGGCAGGGCCTGGCCTAAAGAAGCAGGTCACTGTGTGTTTGAAGACGGTATCTTGTCTTTGATCCCATCCCACCCCANTGCTTCCTTCTCTGGCTGCTCTGAGGTGAGCATCTTTCCTGCTATGCCCTTCCACTATGATGTTTCTGCATTGNCATGGGCCTGAAAGCAGCAGAGAAACCCACACAAAGAAACCTCTGAAACCATGAGCAAAATTAAGTATTTCCTTCTTTAAGTTGATTGCTCAAGTGTTTTGTCGAAGAGGCAAAGTTTGACTTATGAAGCATTTGTATTCTACTATAATTTGTATGTGGCTTGTAAGCAGATAAGTCTCAGCCTTATTCAAGAGTAAGACAGATATGTCAAAATCAGGTGGTGCCAGCTGTATATCTTTAGGCAGAGTATNTTTAATTGTTCAGAATCAGAGTTTTCTTAATTATAAAATTATGTAATTAATCAATGATTTCTTACATAATTAAGATTATTACAAAAGTGTAAGGCTTTTCAGGGAGGAGGAGTGGGGAGGTGGGTTAACCAAATCTAAAGATGTATGAAAAAGCATGAAAACACANTATATTGTAAGCCAAGTACAAATATAGCTTTTTAAATAGAGGTACCCAGCATGAGTGGACAATCATTCCCCCAGAAGACACTGGTAATGAAATGAGATTCTCAGTGCCTGGTGTGGCAATACCTAATTAAGGTATTGATCAGCGAGATCTCAGAGTCTCCAGAATAGTGCAGACTCTTGCTATTGCTAGTGGTTGCACACCATAACAAGATGCTAAAACCCTATTGTTGAAAAAAACAACATCCTTTGGTTGCAGGAGATAGAGAAATCAAATTGGAGTTGATCTGATGGAAACTTCTTTCCTGATGCCTAACTTTCATAGTGTCAGAAGATGCTATGCAGGTTGCTGGGGGAGAAAAGTTGTCAGTACACTCACCCAGCAGGGGACCTAGCAACACAGGTGTCTATGGGTGCAAGGATGCTACCATTGCTATGCTAATCAACTGTTTACTTATTGTATTTAAGACCCGCTCCATAGGAGGGGATTTATTCTTAGTACTGCAAAGCTGGTTTAAAAGTTCATAGTGTGTGTGTGTGTGTGTGTGTGTGTGTGTGTGTGTATGTGTGTGTGTTGCTAAACAGCCATGCTTCCAAACTGCCTTCTAAATATTTATGTTTATAACTGTACGTTAGTGGTATTCTCAATCTTGGTCAGTGAAGCTTCTTATTGTAGTGGGCAGTAGTCAGTGCAGAGACACAAAGCTAAAGTGCTGAGAGTAAGTTAAGTACTTGGCCCTATATTAGCCCCCTCCCCTCCAGGCTTAGAAAGCTTCATGAAAGAAGAGGCAGAAAGAATGTAGGAGCTGAAGGATAGGGAGGAGTACTATAAAGTTCTGTCTTCCAGACATGATATGCTCACTGCACTCAGGAACTCACAACAGCTGTGGTTACCAGCACAATACCTGCACAAGATCAAGCCAGTAAAGAATTCCAGCATGGATGGGGAGAGGCTCATGAGACTCTGCCCCTAGCTGAAGCACTCTTGGCAATTGATGGTTGCTGGATTATGGGAAGTTATATTTCTTAAGGATGTGATCACTTATAGGTTGCCAATGCTCATGCAGGCATCACTAATTAGACCCAGTGAGTTATTAAGGAAAAAAAAGAGGACACAAAGATGAGAGGTCAGCATGTGTTGGGGGGGTTATTCAAGAGGAGTTGGGGGAGTTGAAGGTGGATATGGCCCAAATACATCATATATATGTATGAAATTGTCAAAGAATAAATAAAATATTTCACAAGTATAAAGCTTTCAGGAGGAATTTAGTTATGCTATTACTTTTTTATCTCCATCATAATCCATTTTTAGGGCCCATCTCCACTACCAGTTGATTACTGTATGAAAAGAAAGCTAAAAGTCACCCACCCATTACCAGTTATGCATGCATTGCCCCTTACGCCATGTAGATGATAGACCTGGTGCATAGAAGGACCCTAATAAATTCATAATTGATAAAGGATTTTGTGTAATTTTTTTCCAGAGACAAGTAGGGAGAGTAAGGAGGCTATAGGTTGGATGGTGAGACCTATTTGTAGAGTTGACTTTAATTCTCATTGTCACAATTATGAAGTGTTAGCAAGATGATACAGTGGATGTGATCAGTAAATTATAAAGTAAAACACTGCTATTTGCATGATTGTAATTCAGCCTGGCTACTAAGGAGTCATTCAGTGCCTTGGAATAGATGGTTTGTTAAATGACACAGGAGAAAGTTGAAAGAATTANTTTTCCTTTCCAAAGAGCAGCTAAGTCACACACATTCTCTCTCTCTCTCCCTCTCTCTCTCTGTCTCTTTCTCTCTCTCTGTCTCTCTCTTTCTATTTAGGCTAAATATGTTGTTCAGAGCTTTGGATCCCTTAAAATAATAATATAATCAACTCTTATTTCCTTATTTAGAGCAGTAAGACCCAGAGAAGAAATTCAATATTCAGAATGGATATTATTACCTGTGGAAAAGTTTCTATACAGGTAGAAGCTTGCCAACCTGGAGTCTAAGAAATCACAGATGACGCATACAGCATTGGAAACATCTGGATTCACACTGAACCTTGTCAGACACATGGTGTCTGGTAAACCTGCTTTTTTTTTTTTTTAAACCATTGAGAGCTGCAAATTGGGCTGCCAATGCAAATTTTAATATTGGTTTCTTGGAAGACTTATCATTTGGTGGGATGCAGTTGTTAACATGGGGTACAAAGTTCTTCCCCTCAGAGTGAGGGACTCAAGTGCTTGCCCATCTGTTTTTGCCTATTTGTGTTATATCATATCTATGTTGAATCATCCAGGGCCATTTGGTTCATTAAAAACTTATATAAGAATTTGNGGCTATTTACATTCTTCTCTGACCTGGCTACTTTCACTACAAAGGAATATTAGCCCCTTACTTATAAAACTGTCCAGCCAAAGTAACTCAGTGTAGAGAAGCACACTGTCCTAAAGACGTGTGGGTGACCAGAAGAGGAAATAATACAGCATGCAGCCTGCACAGTAGGGAAATGTCAGCCTTGGGAGACTTTAGGTGACCATGCATGAATGGCATATCCCCAAGGTGCAAGGAGGTGAGTGATGCAAATTACACCTGCTCTACTGCTGCACATCCAGACCCAGGGGCTTCAGAATCCTGNCATAATGCACATCCATTCAGTCACCTCAGTGTTTTGTCCTCTTGCCCTGAAAGCCTCCTCTATGAGGTCTGAGAAGTGTCATCATTAGAAAGTCCAACTTTAGCCGGGCAGTGGTGGCGCACACCTTTAGTCCCAGCACTGGCAGAGGCAGGTGGATCTCTGTGAGTTCAAGGCCAGCCTGGTCTACAGAGCAAGTTCCAGGACAGTCAGGGCTACACAGAGAAACCTTGTCTCAAAAAACCAAAATTAAAAAAATAAAGTCCAGTTTTTCCACTTTTTTTTTTAAAGTTATAACTGATCTTTAGTCTAATTTGTCTCAAGTAAGACATGGCTCTATAAGGAGTTTCCTCTGGACCCAGAGATCCAGAGAACATTGATCACATGCTTTGATCATTAAACTGTGCCCATGGTCTAAGGACTGAAGTTAATGTTGTTATTTATTATTTTTTTCAGAATAAAACTACCTCGGATATTTTGGATAGAAACCATTATACTTAACCATATTTAAGTATAAGACTGCTTATAAGAGTGCTCCTCCTCATCCCAGTGAGGGTGTGTTATGAATTCCATCAAGACCCCAGTGCACCCTGGCGAGTCACTTCCCTTGGAAGTATTGTCATCTTCCTGTTCAGGAATGTCTCAGCTCCCGGGCCAGCCTGCCTGGTAAGGAAGCGACAGGGTAGAGCTAACCAGCTTGGCTTGGCTGCTTATGTCTCTCGGATGTTTCCAAATCCTTTCTTGTCTCCATCTTGGCTTCCTCTTGGTGGATANCTATTTAAAATTGAACCAAAAATGATGTGCAAGCTTCAAACTTCTGTCTGTCGGTTTAGATACAATAGTTTCTACAAGAAGAAAATTGGGAGATGAAGAGCAGGACCCCTAAAGGGTTGGCAGAGAAGATGAGCCAAATTGAAGGAGCAGGGCTGAGTTTTCAAATCATGGCTCTCGGCACCTCTGTTGCGGTTTTTGGAGCAGGCCTCATCTGGAAGTCAGACGCCGTCTCTTTCAAACATGGTGGCAGCGCTTGACTCATTCTCAATTACAGGCATCCCTGATTTCTATGCCAAGAGAGACTTTCTCCAACGTGGGGAGGCCAGATGGCCTTGTCATTGCTAATCAGTGGCTCACAGAGTTCTCAAGAGCATGCTGAGGACTCTAGCTCTAGCTAATTAACNCAAGCACAGAGTCAGAGGCAAGAATTAAGCAATCAACTCCTTTCTCTAAATCTTCTACATTTTGGAAGTGTTCCCGTGATTAGCTTGGTCTGAAAGGCCCCAAAATAGGGAAAAAAGTATCAGTGGGTTAAGCAAGGGATTATAGAAATTATTGGAAAACTCCTGTATAAACTTGGGAAAGAATTTAAATGAGATGCCTAATTAGGGCAACACAAATACAGCCAGAGTCAAATTCTTAGTACTTTTCTGTCAGGAATATTTACTTCTCTTGATGGAATTTTTATGAAGTTTTAAGAGTAGATGGAATCCAGTGGCCTCTGATGATNCTGCATTTTAATATTTCATGCAACATTTGAGAAAAATGAAAGCTCTATCAGCCAAGCAGATCCGTTAAATTATGTAGAAAACACGTTTCTGTGGTTGTGAAATAGAGTGTATAATATACAAGTTTCACTTTTTCCTTTANGTTTTTTGTGCTTATTATTTCTGTATTCATAGCATCTAATAGGGTGACTAACACAGTGAATATGTCAGAATACTTGTTGGAGAAAATGAATAAATAGCAAACATGGAGAAAGGCTCTCTGTGGTGCACAAGCTGTTGTTTGTTTGCTACACAGGAACCATAGAGCTGTTGGCTAATTTGTTTGCCAAATAGTCATAGATTTCCAACCAAGGGCCTAGATTCTAGAGACTC